>JAAQRH010000938.1:0-36613 GCA_013186785.1 Fusarium pseudonygamai
AATGATGTTAGATCAAGTCCTTGGCTCGAGTGGGCAACGAGGTCTTTACCAGATAACCCAAAGTCCAATAGATGAACATCAGACCAACCGAACCGGTACCGTGTAAAATGGCAGAGGCTGGAAAGCATAAGCTATATTCTCTGAGTAATCATGAGTAGGGACATACGTGTAGAGTAGATGCCAGTACCTATCATCATAGTGACATTGATCAAGACGATAGTGAATGGCCCAACATCGTAGCCCAAAGGCGAGTCATGTTCGACAGGCGCTCCAGTGGCTTCTTTATAAGTGACAGCATTGCTATTGCCGCCAGTCTCTCCTACATACTTCAAGCTTCCGTCAGAGTAATCGCCATCGTTGGTCGCGGTCGCGGTCGCAACAGCCGCGTCAGAGCGGCCACTGAATGGTTGTCTCCAGGAAACCATGGTGTGCCGATAGTCGACTTGCTACTGAATGCAAATGGACACGAGACTAGGCTCAAGAAGTCAAACTTATAAAAGTGATTGGTGTTCTCTCCCAGAGCCAAGGTCTTGGGGTGAATATTAGGTTATATAGTTCGAACAAACATATATAATGCTTTACTCTACTACTGACAGCGGATCCATGGCGCATTCTTATCCAACAGTATTTCCCTTCTTACTTAACATTATTTCGGAATCCTCGAGAACTATGGCATATTTCGGCGGGATGTGGGAGGGGTGGATGAAAAAGAGGGTTCATCACGAAAGACCTCTGAATTATGACGAAAGCTGGCCATTGCAAAGTTGAACCAGCACCTACTTGTAAACTATGCTTGTAGATCATGGCTACTCCACACGTCGGATCCGAGCCGGCAATAAGGGCACTGACAGGAAACGGTTTCAAGAAGTTGAGTAAGATCGAAAGTCTTTGGTGCAATGGAGTCACAGAATATACTACGAGAGCTGTGAAGCATTATCGACGATGATGCAGCTGTTCTACTTAGCAATACATAGCACAGGACTTCCACATCCGCTGTTATCTACATAATTTAAGAACCTCTTGCAGCTCTGTCTGCAGAGACAAAATGCTTGGGTTTGCCTGTTCAGCAAGCCCGGGGTTTGCGAATACCCCGTTAGAAGTTCGGAACCAGTTAAATCCAAGAGAATTGTAGACTTCCTCTTCGTGTAGCGATTCATGTTCGCTGATCAAAACCAGAAAGGGGCTCTGCAAGGAGTGATTGCGGGTGTTGATCGGTTATAGGCCGTGGCGTAATACCATGGGTGATTGCGAAGTATGGCGACAGTCGCCTATCACGGAAATCCCACAAAACAATATCCCATGATTCGTCCATCTCACGGTTGAGTCGGCCCATCTCGCCATTAACAAACAACAAGCTCCTCCATCTCCAGTCCTCGGCTGCGCTATTTCTCATCCCCGGATGAGACACGGAACCATCCGGGGTTTCCGGCCCACATTGGTCACGGGCTAAGTTTATCATTATTGAGATCGCGACCAAGATCCCGCACGTAGTTGAGTTACAATTATCTAATGCCCAATATGTCGTTATATGCCTCATTTCGATTATATTAGTAACTGCCCGCTGTGGTGATCCTGGCGGCTTGCCAAGCTTGAATGTCGAATATGGACCTATAAATGGACAGAAGCAGCAATGCTCAATCGCATCTACTCTGACTCTGGTGTTGTGTTCTAAATATTTATTTCTTTTCATTAATAATAGCTAAGATCCTTTTAATTATATAGGAGACATATATATAAAAGTTTTGTAATTCATTAAAATATATATAGATCTTAATTTTAGGCTACGAAGGTTCTAGTCCAAGTTGTCATGCTAATATAAGATGGATGCCTTTAATATATCTGTTCTTCTCTAGAATCTAAATCTTGAGCTCTCACACCTAACGTCATATTATCCAGGAAATAAAATGATTGTCCTACAATAAGCTAACTACAACTACCTCCCTTGGCTTAGTCGACCTTCCTCTCTTCACTCTTGTCTGGAGTTTGCTGAGGAGTTGAAGCTCTCATAGGCGTTCCCTCCATAATCGGTGTGATACCTCCGTTCATGTAGTGGTCCTCCCAGTCCATATCACTGAGATACTTATAGTCAAGACCCCTGATCTCGTGCTCCTCGCTGGCTCGAAGATGCAGACCAGGGATCTTGCCAATGACGAAGAGCAATATGCACGAGATAACAAATGACCAAGCGGCACAAGTCACAGCACCCGCAATTTGCAGACCAAGCTGACGGTAGTTTCCATCCCACCATCCACCTGCATAGGCGTCTCCCGATACGCCGTCCAGCGCAGGAACATATCCAGTAGCAAAGAGGCCAGTCAGGATGTCTCCAATGACACCACCGATTCCGTGGATGGCGAAGATGTCAAGGCCATCGTCAACTGAGAGAATGTACTTGTACTTGACACAGTAGAAGCACACCAGCGATGTGACACCTCCGATTACAGGAGAAACATAGATGAGCGTGAATCCGGCAGCAGGCGTGATGCCGACTAGTCCTGCGATGATACCGCTGCAGAAGCCGACCAGGGAGAACTTTCGGGTATGCAGGTATCCGAGCAGAACCCAAGCAATTCCGCCAGCACAAGCAGAGAAGTTTGTGTTCGCAACGACGTAAATCGATCGAAGGCTAAGGTTTGCGGTGCTACCACCTAAGTTGAGGAGTGAAGGTTAGCTTTCGATCGCACATCTCAACAACAATTGACATACCATTGAAAGCAAACCAGCCGAACCAAATCAGGACAGTTCCAAGAACCATGAGCAGTGGGTTATGTGGTTTGTAGTGCACGGCTGCCTTGCGATCGGTGATGCTGGCGTCTGGGAGTCGGGGTCCGAGCATAAACGACCAAGCTAGGGCACCAAACCCGGAGGCAATATGGACTGGCCCCGATCCGGCAAAGTCGTACAGGCCTAGATTGTACAACCATCCCGATGGATTCCACTCCCAATAAGCTAGACTGCAGCGATGTTTGTTAGTATCTAAACGAGACAAGGATTGGTCCGCGCTGGGTTGCGATTCAAGAGAGACGGCGACGGATAACCTACGGATAGTACACAAAGGTAGTCCAGCACAAGAGGAACACCATACTAGGCCATAGTCTGCCGCGTTCGAGCATAGCTCCAGCCAAAATCATGGCAGTGGCGGTGACGAAGGTGACTCCGAAGATGGCATCTAGAGGACATAACAGTCAGCCGTCGGTGCTCAATGACACAATTATACTCGTCAATACATACATAGTATCTCCGGGATGTCCGAGTTTGCAATCGATGGCTGGGCAAGCACGTTGTGGAATACGGCGAGCGACAGGTCACCCAACATCGGGTTCGTAGTTCGAGATTGATACAAGCTATAACCGTAAATCCAAAATTGTATGCCTACAGCGCAGGCACAGAAAAGAGACTGCAGGATGATCGTCAATGCTGCTTTCTTCCTATGCATACCAGCATCTGTATCGTGTCAGTGGATGGAACCGAGTATCTCGATGTGTCGGGAGTCCCTACAGAGAAAGCCAATTGCAGGAGTGATCTGCCAGCAAAGAATCGTGCAAACAAGCATCCATGCCATGTCGCCCTGTAAAACACCATTCTGTTAGATCTACAGTCTCCAGAAAAATGGTTATGACGCATAGTGTTGAGATGCGAACCGGTGGAGCAGATGCACAACGGGGTCCTCCATCACGTCATCAATGACTAACCTTGTCATAAGTAGCATTCAAATCATGGGTAATAGGATTACCGCCCGTGGGATCATCACTGTAATCAGGCCACTCAGTGACCGGAGTAATTGTCGAAGCCATTGCTGTGTCAAATTTGGCAGAGAAAGTACACACTGCTGCAATCCACCCCGACAGCAGAACCCACTGTCTTTAATGACTTTCCTCCTATGTGAGGCCCTGAATCACCGTATCTCAGACATATCCTAGTGTTTTGCCAAGAAATGGGTATCATAGCTAAATCGGGATCATTTTTCCGTTTCTGGCGAAACAACGCGAGATAAGAATTAAGGTACAAGATAACGTTGCTTCAGCGCGACGTGGCGTAGATTCCTTATCTTTGGCTGCATGATGTGTGGTTGGACAGATCTGAGATCGGCAGAGATAACGGACGAGCGGAGTGGTCGTTCCCCTGGTTTCGACGCGGTTTGGATCATTACAGAACAGAACAAAAGAGCATGACAGGTAGTTCAAAATACCCATTGTAAATCTTCTGGTCTTAACGAGGCATCAAGACAGATGTAAACCTCGAAGACTTTAGCTGAACTTTAGCCTAATCTTATGGCATTTTAGGTAATCTTAGTACAGCGCCTCTATCGACGGCCAAAGGGTGAGTGCATGACTTCATGTCTCGCAAGAGCCAATGGCAAATGCATGTTGTCTGGTACCTTGCAGGGGATGGAATTTAAGTCAGTACCTAGTCAGCTACGACCTTATCTTTGGCCAGTTTCGCTAGTCGAGAAACGCGGAGAAGAGCATGAGACTCATTGGCGGGCAGCGAGGCCTCCGCGCATTGTTCAGTCTCCAAGGTCAAGCCAAGTTTAAGGTTACGATAGGAGATTATGCTTATCTCTCTTAAGATTAAGGAGAGCCAATCAGGGAGTGTTCTGAGCCCACCCATTATGCAATCGAGTCTGGCTACCCGGGAGTCTAACAACTGCCCAGGTTGGGAATGCCAATGTTTGCATTTATCAGATCATTTGGATAGTATCCGTATGTTTACAGAGCTTCTTATCTCGCCCAAGAGATTTCTGTGCTTTTCTGATGAGAAGAAGAGTTGGTTTCGTGCAGAAAGGCCAAAGTTGTGAAGGACACATCAAGTACATGAACATTTCCCCTCTACTCAATTAGAACCTCATGCCCAAGACGTCAATAGTTATCATGGTATATCTTAATATGAGAGTCAGAAGGAAAATGAAGTCGAAGCAATCTAATGAGGATCTCACTATGGGCTGTCATTTTTTACGAAGAGCTCGATGTTTGCGTGCTGTCCTCGTTGAGATTGTGGGGCTTGGCTCATGACGCGTTACGCGACCGCGGGAAACGAAAAACACATTTTCTCACCCGCCGACCAGCCTTTACTCAGGCTTTGTATCTGCTTCGTCTGTTATGAGGAAGTTAAGAAAAGAAGTGTCTCCATTAGTGGTAATAATTCTGTTCGCGGGTAGGCTGCCATGTTATGTTATCGAACCAGCCTGGCAAATTTGATCTTATTAGAGTGGCCGAAAGCGCGCCCCTTCAGTTTGTCGTGTCTACCCCGATTTTTCTCGTCCCAAGCCTCTGAAGGTAGAGGATGCAGCGGGGTTTATGGGCACCAGTGACTTACTGTTCGCAGTGGCATCGATTTGGTCACCTGTGACTGGATCCGCCCTCCGTTGACGCCTGCGGTCAGAAGACATCGGCCTCGGTGACGATTGACGAAGCCATCGGATAAGTGGGGACGGCATCCCGGCCAAAACGGACGCCGACAAAGAAGGGGCCGGCTCCACAGGCATCAAAGCCCCGACATGTCGATCCGGCGTCACATGAATCAAGTTTTACGAGCTTCGTGTTTCTTTACAGACAAGGCTTTTATTTGCTTAAAAAGATCTCCTGTAAGATACTCATATAATATCTTGTTAGATTCTGCCATTCCAAACCATTCTCCTGCGCAAGTTATTCGGTTCATTCAGAAATGCCCGACCAAACCGTTATAGTCGTCGGCGCAGGCCCCGTTGGCCTCTTCACAGCCTTGATCCTTGCCCAGAAAGGCATCAAGGTGACTGTGATTGAGGCAAGTGAAGGAATCTCCCGCAGTCCGCGAGCCTGCGTGTATGTTTTCTAACCCAAACGCCATCCATTCAATTCATTCACTGACATACCATACCGATCGCAGACAGCTCCCTTGCGTAAATCTCGAATTCGCCAAGGCCGGAGTCGTCCAAGAAGTGTTAGAATCCGCATGTAGGAGCGACCATGGATACTGTTGGAGAGACGGATACGATACAACAAAAGTCCTCGCAGACTTCACGCCGCCACCATCCGAAAACCCCAATCTTTGCGCAGCCATGATAGGGCAGGATGTCTTGGCGCAGATCTTCCTCAAGCATCTAATAAACACGGGGAATGCGGAGGTCATCTTCAACCACGCGTTTACTCGTGTTGAAGACCATGGAGATTCAGTTACGGTGTACGCACGGCGTGTACTCGACGACCAAGAGCTCAAGTTTGACTGTCGGTACGTCGTCGGAGCCGATGGCGGTAAGAGTGCGGTTCGAAAGTCTATTGGCCAGTCTCTCGAAGGTTACACCTGGCCAGACATACGGCTTATTGCAGTCAACATCCTCTACGACCTTGAGAAGTTAGGCTGGAAGCATGGTAACTTTATCGTACATCCTGAGGATTGGGCAATCGTTGTGAAACGTGGACCAAAGAATCTATGGAGGGTTGCGACCAGCGTTCCATTTGCTCAAGGCGCTGATGGAGAGCCTATCACTGACAAGGCTGTCTTTCCCGTCATCAAAGGCAGACTTGAAAGGATCTTGCCAGGTAACACTGATGAAATCATCTACCTCCAAACAGCTCCGTACACGATTCATCAGCGCTGTGTGTCAAAATATCGCGTTGGTAATATCATGCTCGCCGGCGACGCTGCCCACGTAAGTTCTCCCTTAACACTGTATCCTTCGCCGCTAAATACAGTCTAGCTCAACAATCCTGTCGGTGGACTTGGATTGACTACTGGTCTACTTGATGCCGCTCATCTCGGCAAAGCTTTAACTCAGGTCATCAACGAGACTGCCCCAGAAACAGTGCTTGACGAATACGCAGACGCCAGGCGTGATGTCTTCAAGAACGTCACGGATCCATTATCGACTGCGAATCTGTTGAGGGTCAAGTCGACTGCTCCTGAAGACGTCGCTGCGAGGGAGGCGTTTTTCAAGATGTTGAATAATCCGAAAGAGAAGGGACAAGTGTTTGCTCATATGGCGAAGGAGATGGGGTTATCGACTACCTTAGATATGAAGGATTTGGGACCAAGGCCACAGCTGTGAACTAGACAAGAATAGATACAGTAATTTACGTTGCATCTGGATACCCTTTTCCTTCTTCGTGGCATTGAAGATCTCGCCGACCGCAGCAGAATTCCCCGTGCCACCAGGTTTCGAATAGCCATCTGCTTCAGGAAGTTGAACAGTAGCCACCTAGCGACAAAAAGCCTAGCGGTTGAGCATATACACTACTCACGAGACCTGTAGGTCTGTTCCTCTCTCATTATACGTGACATGGCCCTTTTCGCCTAGACCCGTATTGCATTTTCGATCTCACTCTTAGTCACCAACTTCAAAGAAACCATTTCATTCCTGTTTGGCTTGATCCTACGCAGGACACAGCTTTCTGAAGTGGAGGCGGGGTGCTAAGTGGCCGGCGCGTCTTCCGACCGCGCCTTGACCTACGGGCCCGCGGCCATCGCGAACGCCGTCTCCACCATCCCGATGGCATCTTCAACGCCACCCCAGATCTCAATTCGGGGTCCCCGGCTGGGGTAAACATGGGGAACATGCCAGGTTTGCTCCATTACATTCGCAAATACCGTGACAACCAGTACGCGAACTACAGCCACCGGCATTCAAATACGGCTACCCCCTTTCATGCAACCTTGATATAACATCCAAACCCCACGGTTGTTTGCTACTGGCATATCCTTACATCTCAAGCATTCAGCCTCTGAGTCGCATCGCCAACATGGCTTCCCAATCCTCCATCAGCGCCCCCTTTGAGCAAGATGCTGCTCGGATCCATTCCAAGACGTTGATCTGCCTTTTCGTAAGCCACTCTGCACCTCTGACACCTCCAAGCTAACCATTGAATAGGCAGTCAACATGATCTACCTCACGCAAATCCTTTCCCTCGTCGGCACAGGCCTTCTGTCAAATACCATGGCGGCAGCCGTCGGCGGTAGTAGCCAGACAGTCTGGTACTCATCCTGCATCACGATCCTCACCGTTGTCCTCAACCCGCCAGTCGGCCAAGTCGCTGATTACTGGGGCCGCAAAACCATCCTCGTCGTCATGCAACTCGCTGGCGTTGCAGGCAGCATCGTCGTGTCCCGAGCTCAAACTTCCGGAACCCTCATCGCTGGGTTCGCAATCTTGGGTTCCACTTTCGGAAGTCAGTCGCTCACCGTTGCTGTCATGTCTGAGATTCTTCCTCGGCATTACAGACCTATTGGACAGGCAATTGGAAGTGTATCGATCGCGCTTGGTGCCATTATTGCCTTGCTCATGGGAGGCGGCCTACTCCGTCACGGCGACAACTCCAATTACCGCATCTTTTGGTACGTGACGGCTGGCTGTTACGCTCTTGCATCTCTGGGCTGTCTCATAGGATACAACCCCCCGCCTCGAGACCTTCAAGTCTCTCTCAATGTGTCACAAAAGATCAAGAGCCTTGACTGGGTAGGATATACTTTATTCGCCCCAGCCCTCGTCCTTTTCTGCATAGCCCTATCATGGTCTCAGAACCCTTACTCCTGGAATAGCGTCAACATTCTTGCACCCTTTGTCATCAGCATCATCGTCCTGATAATCTTCATCGTGTATGAATGGAGGTTCAAGAAGGACGGTATGCTTCATCATGATCTATGGAGGCACAGAAACTTCGCCATCTCCTTATTTGTCATTTTCATTGAAGGTATCGCTTTCTTCGCCGCAAACTCCTATTTCGTCTTCGAAATCTCTCTCGTATATGATGCCAGTTTCCTTTCCGGTAGTGTCAACTTTGCTATTATGTTCATCACAGCCGCTGCTTTCTCTCCCGTCTTTGGCTTATGGTCCTCTAAATACAAGACACTTCGGCCACCACTCGTCTTTGGGTCCGTTTTCCTTCTTGCCTTCTTCATTCTGCTGGCAACTTCAAAGATTGACACTCCCCGATATGCTTTCTGGATATATCCTATCCTACCTGGCCTTGCACTTCCTTCCATCGTTCCCTTGACCATGGTTTCTGCGCAATTTGCAACAACACCGGAGCTTATCGCTCTCACATCTGCCCTTATGACTAGTATTCGCAGTCTCGGGGGCTCAATTGGTTTAGCAATCAACAATGCGGTCCTGCACAATGCCTTGGACAAGGAGTTAGCCAAGAAGATTGCAGAGGCAGCTCTCCCACTTGGGCTACCTACTTCGTCTCTGCCTGCACTTATTCAAGGGCTAGCTTCTCAGAACAAACAGGCAGTAGCTGCTGTTCCTGGCCTCACACCTGAAATCGCAAATGCCGCCGTTTTAGGTATGAAGAAGGCGTACTTGATCGCTTTTCGAAACGCATGGATCGTCTCGGCTGCATTTTGCTCTCTCATGCTTATAGGTAAGCTCGACCTACCCATGTCCATTCGGACTCGACTGACCAAAGACTTAAAAGCCTGCTTCTTCATCAAGGAACAAGCATCCGAGTTTGATGCAACCATTGATGCACCAGTTGAGGTTGATTCCAAGACCCACCTGGAAGTTGATGAGACCGTGCCGCCAGAAGCGCAGGAGAAGCAGTTGGAGAGTAGGGCAGAAGTGAGCCACCAGGAGAACACTAGCTCTTGATTGACCTAACGTGTTCAGAACCTCTAGGCTGCCTTGGGTACATTCTGGAATGCGGGCTTTGCAAGATTTGTAGCTTTAGGGCAATTCACGCAGTCCATGGCTTATGCTAGACTAGTGATTAGGGTTGCCGACATGTTCTTATTGCCATTAGCTGAAGAGACAATACCAGCTTTAAATGTTCTAACCGTCTCTAGTCACATCCACTCCGAGCTCGCAATTATGACCCTTTTGATTACCACTATGCCGGATCAAGGACAAGCTCTGTGACGAGACGACCAACAGCGCGTCTCAAGCGCTCGGAATCACCTTCATAGCAAGTAAAGATATTGACATTTGTACATGAGTCAATATGTGTTACCAATACTTCAATGATTCATCTACATATGCCTCCTAGCTTGTTTGCGTACCCAAGCGTGTCTCGTCCCACTTCTATCACAGCTGTAGGTAATTGAGATGCTGATGATCTTCGTCAAGAAAATTGAGAGAAATGCCGCTGTTCCAATCGGGTTGAGTGTCTCCTGGTACGTATCTTGGCAATCCCCTTCCTGCCATATTGGCAAGTTCTGTCATCAGAGTCTCTGCATCTCCTAATTCCGTTGGCTGAAGAAGTTGCTGCAGGTCACTATCCCCAGAACTGCTTTCTGCTGATATGTTCTCAGTCCCCAGTTCCTCTACATCGAGCCCTCCAGCTACAGTTGGCTGGTCATCTTTCCTATTGTTGGGAACCCGCGAAGGGAAAAATAATGCAAATCGCTTCTCGAATGAGTTGTCCTTGTCACGACGCATCAATGAAGCCTTCAGATCTATTTCTAGTCAGTAGAAGAGCATATTAGAAAGCAGGCAAAACTTACTTATTATGATCGAAGCAAGGTTCCATACAGTGGCGTACTGCGACAAGACCAGACTAACCAGCTCACTATTATGGTATCCAGTATATGAAGCATCAGTCATATCCTTTGACGGGTACGCTCGGTCTGATAACAGACAGCATGCCAGGAAAGGCTGACATAGAGGGATATAGTCCGGATACCAGTGATAGAATATCCGAGATAAGTGGCGAGGCGACCGTAATGTCTCGGGATTTTCAGGCTTAAAGGTGGCCTGTATGGTCGTGCGGGTGCAAGTCAACATGAGATGCATACCGATAATCCAGTTATGTCTTGCTGCATCTCCTGACGATGTTTCTAGCTCCAGTGTCTCCAGGTTGAACCTCTGCGATATGGCAAGTGAAAAGCACGTAATAGCATCAATGAGCTCCTCCTTATCCCGTTGACAAGTGAACCGACCCGCTGCAAATTCACTCGCGACACTCAAGAGAATATTGGCTATGAGGAACCATGCTCTCGGGTCCTGATTCCTAGAGTCGAGAAGGAGCTTCCAGACCTCACTTGGTCTTGGGTCGACAACGGGTGACTCCACAGGTCGGTCAGCAAACCATGCTTCATCACTAACTGGAAGCTTGACCATCACCAGTGACCGGGTGATCGAACTTGGCCGTCTTGACATGAGGGAGCCAAAGGTGTCGAGTTCCCAGGTGATCCAAAAGGCACGGCGCTGCTCTTCTAGAATTGACCAGTCGCCTGATTCATCCTGCTCGTCCATGCTACACAAGTTTAGATCGTAGGCTAGTCGGATGCAAACGCCTGCAAGGATCCATGCCCGGTGTGATGGACCTGAAGCATATTCGTAAGCAGCTAACAGGATACAACCTTGCAGGTATTCAAGAATTGGTGTTTGGTCGGATTGGCACTTTTCGTAATATGTATTGGCCTTCTCCATAAATGCTTGTCCACGGTCTGGTGCTGGAATGCCGTGAAACCATGAATTTGTGGAGTGGCGGGCTGCCAGGGCAAACATGCCACAGAGAAGCAATGCCTCAGTGTTGGAGTGATTCCTGTCATCGAATACGCCGTTCTTCATGAACCGGGCAACGAATCGTGGCCTATGAAGAAGCGGGAGCCATCCTTGGGTCTTGGAGAAAAAGAGGTGAACAAGTTCGGTCAATACGGGAACCGGTATCCCCAGCCATGTAGGTTGCTCTCCTTCTGTTGAGCGGAAAGTGGATGCTGGTGATGTTGAATCGTCGCCTGCGAGGCTCGTGCCCAATACGATGATTTCTGACTGTGATTCGTCGTTACTGTCGTCTCTCATGGGCTGATCGTGTTCTCTGTCGATCGAGTTCGGCGTGTGGATATTGTTGACTTTCGGAAGCTGCTCTGTTTGCGATAAGAGCATGTCGATGTCTTGACCTTCGCCTAATCTTGACTCAAGCAGACTGACAAGACGCTCTGATTCACAAGTCAACATTCATCCATACCTTTGGCGGATACTTAGACCGTACCGAGCTTCTGTGAGTCAATCTGACTCTCCTGGCGACGTCGTTGCGGCGTCTTTCTCTTTGTTGGAAATGTACAGGATTGGCCGGTTCTTGTACATAAACCGCAGTTGGGTTTTCTCATGTCACCTGAGCCCTTGTCAGCTCCTACTCGGGAATCGGAAATTGGAAGTCGTAGCCTACATCGTGTCTTCTTGCTGTTTGAAATGGATTAGCTTGTGTCAATCGAGAAGCTGTACGGAAAGGCTCACATACCGTCTGCATTCAAAACAGGCGCGGTGGCCCTTCCACGTCTCAGGTGGAGTCGTACGTTGTACCTCGTCTTGTGCCATGCTGAGGGCGTATAGAATCTGTGATCAATGGATAAATTGTCGCCACCTAGCATACGATGAAGTTGAGTTTGGAGCAGGTTGCATCAACTGGTCCCCCAGATTTGTCGTTTGCGGGGGAATGTGGGCACCCGAAGCTCAATCTACCGACTCATCCGTTGATTGGCCTTAACCGAGAGCCCCTGTTGCGCCATCTTCGTTAGTTCCAGTGGTGGGCCCGGTCAATCACGGTCTTTTGATGTCCGTGGTGAACTACGTGGAGGCTCATTAGACAGTTTGCTCACAGCTGTATTTATTTCCCCATGCGACTATTGCTCAGCATGGCCGATTCGAGTCTAACACGTCCCTTAAACTCTCCAAAATGGCTCCTAGTTCGGAAATTCTCGCCAGCGCTCAGCCAGACCCCGAGTTTCTCGAGGCATGTCCCCTCCCCCACCAAAAGTCCGATAAGAACAGCACTAACAATGCACACTAACAGATCTTAAAGTCCAACAGCCCTCCGCCGCTTCCGGCCAATGTCGACATACCAACCCTTCGAGCCACATCGAACAAGCACAAAAATGAGGCCCGAGACGCACTAGGAGGCCCTCCTCCGAACTTGACCGAGCGAGATATTGAGATACCTGTTCGTGATGGCAGCAGTATTCTCGCCTATGTTTATTCACCCTCAGATATCGTCCCCGGAGATGAACTTCCTATCTTTTTATTCTTCCATGGCGGTGGCTTCTGTCTGGGCACGCGTCATGACGATATGGAGTCCAACAGAATCTTGGCTCTCAAAGCTGGTATCATCATAGTCTGCCTTGACTACCGTCTTGCTCCAGAACATCCGTTCCCTCAGGCTATTCATGATGGCGTTGATGCTTTGCATTGGGTATGTAATTATTTTTGTCGGTTGCTGTTCGTAACGGGACTGATTTGGACCAGATTGCCCAAAACCCTACGCAGGTTCACCCCTCTGCGGCCCCTTCAGCAGGCCTCATCATCGGAGGCACTTCCGCCGGAGCAAGCATTGCCAACGGCGTGGTGTATCTAAACCGCGACCTTGGATCTCCTGCAGCAAAGGTCACTGGGCAGTTTCTCGGTGTCGGACCTCTTCTTCCTCCACCAGTCGTTCCTGAGAGGTATAAGGACGACTACGTAAGTCATGAGCAAAACAAAGACGTGACTATACCTCCAGAGGAACTCGCTCGCTCATTTGTTGGTAAGAACACCCGAGAGACTGCACGAGGGAGGAGCTAAGATATTTCCAGCCGCGTACAAGCCAGACCCAACCTCGCCGATCGCAGTGCCTGCTGTCCATCCATCAGGACACTCGGGAATTCCACCCACGTATTTCCAAGTGTGTGGGCTTGATGGTTTGAGGGATGAGAGTCTCATTTACGAGCGGATTCTCCAGGAAGACAGCATCTCCACGCGACTAGATTTGTATCCTGGTCTACCCCATCACTTCTGGGAATTCTTCCCTCAACTGACTAAACAGGTTGAGAAACGAACAAATGATACGGTGGAGGGAATTAAATGGTTATTGCATGGGTCGAAAGTCCCGAAGTTGTGATGTTACTCACGATGTTTGAAGCGGGTACGACATCGAGTCGTGAGTGGTCGAGTTTGTGAGGGCGGTTCATGCGCAATTATCATGTTCGGAAAAGTCGGCATCAGAAAGATCCATTATTTCGCCAAAATACCTTCAATCCGATGATTCCCACTGTTGTCCACTCAAACCTTGTTCAGTTCCCATTCTGTCAGCTTTAGTCAGCGATTGTCAGTATGTGTAAGACGCTACTAGCGGCTCTCGTAAGATCTCAAAACTCATTACAATGCAATATCGGTGAAACCTCGCTACCATCAACAAGGAGCGGCCGCTGTTGCCATATATTAACAGACGCTAATGTCTGCTTTGAAAAATCTCGGAACTCATTCAGTGCAAAATCAGTATTGAATCACGGATCATTGCAATCATGGCAGTGACGAACCGCCGAAAGGCGAGCGACAGCGGTGATGTCGAAGCCAGGCCCAGCTCAGAACCTTCGGGTCCTCACTATCGAAGGTACAGTCAACCCTTCGCTGGAAGACTCGGTGCCAATCAAGCGTACGTTATCGAAGGAGGAACATCGGAAGACGATCATCTACTACATCATGCACCAGATGCAACGCCGCATATGTCTTTCCGGGAGTTGATGGACATGCGTCCGATCAAGAATCTGGATTTATGGAAAGCGGCGCTTGTTGAAGGAATTGGTACCATACTTCATTGATCAGCTGCAAGTTCTCAACTGACCAGCAGCAGGTACTTTACTGTTCGTGTACATCACAATATGGGTGAATATTTCACCGGATACTGCTCCAGCTGCCCCAACACAACGATTTGGTAGCTTTGACAATGCTGCTTTCCTGGGGCCTCTCATTGGCGGCATAACCAACCTGATCTTCATAACGCTCTTCATCACCTCTTTTGGAGCGATTTCCGGTGCTCACTTCAACCCTCTGATCACCTTCGCCACTTTCTGCGCTCGGCTTTGCTCGTTACCGCGTCTGATACTGTACGTCGCAGCTCAAATTGGTGGTGGTGCCCTGGCTGGCTTGTTAGTCAGGGCAAGCTGGGGAGGTCGAGACTTTAAAGTCGGCGGATGCTGGCTGTTCACGGATAGTGTCCCGCCAAAGGAGATATTTGTTGTCGAATTGGTATCATCTACTCTGCTCCTCTTTCTCGCTTTTGGTGTTGGCTTGGATCCAAGGCAAGCAAAAATAATTGGCCCAGCACTTGGACCTTTCATGGTAGGATTGAGTGTCGGCACCATGAGCTTTGCCAGTGCTTTCGCTCGATTTGGATATGGTGGTGCTGGGCTAAATCCCGGGCGATGTATAGGCGCCTTTGTCGGGAGTCGATTTCCAGGTTGGCATTGGATACATTGGGTTGCTGATGGGACTGCCTGTATTATTCACGGCGTATGCTATTACTTCATTCCGCCCTGGACAGAAGTTCGTCAATGAGGGCTTCTGACGTTCTCCAGCGCCCACGAAGGAACATACTCGATTAGCCTAACTTGGGGTACAGCTTTCAGTGAGAGTTTATCGCGTATTACACCATCGCAGTGGGGGTTGGCTGCTGGATGTGCATTATGCGTACGTATCTAATTATAGCAAGCGAGGCCTGCAGCTACTAAGTTTAGTGTCAGCGGCACTCTTGACATTGTCAATGCTGATGCAGCTGACAAGTAGGATGTTTCCACGAGCCACTCCAGCATGAATTATGTTCCTATCAAATATGCTCCATTGAGAGAGGTCGGGAAGCGCTATGGGTTAGGTTCAACAATTTGAGGTATCATTGAATATCCTCTGGTATCCGGTATGCAATCCGAATAAAACTCATCATCAATGCCGTTGGACTTGTGATCTCAGCTGCATATGATGTATCGCTTTAATCTCCCCACGGCTCTTCATCTCTTCATCTTCAATCATCTGATCAAACATAACCCGATCCGCTAACTTTGATTCCATAGCAGCTTCGTAACTCAAAGAGCCCAGAAGAGCGTGAGGCTCTGTCCAAGAAGATCCAAAGTCTACCAGTCGTCCATCGCGGAAGTTATCGATACGAATGTCCATGTTATATATCCCCGCTTTGTTCATTGAGACGACTTTACCAAGAATCCTCCTCATGTTTGTCGACGTGATGCCGCTTTTTGAAGATGCAACATCTTTGACGATAGCTCTGGCTCTCAGCCCCCCGGGTGTGGATCTTTGATAATTGATGTCAACCGAATCCAGCCCGAGATCAATATTACGATTCTGTAAAGCTTCCTGGTCTTTCGATTCAAGGAAGAGGAATCCGTGACTGGCAACAGCCACATCTGATTTGAGAATCTTTCTGCCCGTTGCTTCCCGTATCCGACCATATGCCCGGCATTCTGCGTAAAACGGATCGGTGTAGTAGGCGGCAGTGTCAAGAGATGTGTCTTCACCTAATAGTGGCCCCCAGAAGTACTCGGTACTCATAGGGTCAAAGAACTTGAACTGTCATTTGAGCCATTATCAGAGAAAATGTTCGGAAAAGGGACAAAGCATTAAAGGTTCTGGTCGTTACATACTACTTTTACTGCGTACTCGCGGCCTCGAATGAGAGCCCGGAACACATAACCTTGGCTTGAGGTCACGTCGTCATCTTCGTCAAGTCTCTCAAGCCATTGAATGCGCGATTTATGATACGGAAAGATATTGAGCTTCGGCCCTTCGCACGGTGGTAGCTTCTGAGGCAAAGATAAAATACGTCGTTTTCTGGGCATACTGAAGGAGCCGGAGGGAACAAGACGGGGTGTTTGTGATAAATGTGGGCATACCATTAACCCTCGCCCACTGACATCCTTATAGCTGGCGGCCATCATCCGTATGCGCTTCGGGCCGCTTTTAGCGATAATCAGGTTTTCATGCAGCATTGCAGCATCTGTGGAGGGGCTGCGTGGTCTGTGAGTGGCCAACATGGGTGGCAATGCTGCAGAGATTTCACCAACATCAATATGCAGAGTTCAGCTCCGATGTGGGCGAATGAACAAGATGGAATGAACTGAAATGTCCACAGCCTGATCTGGCTGTCTGGACACTTTAAAAGCGCGTAATGTGCCCTTCAATTAGAATGAGCAGACTCTGTTCGAGCATGGTGCATTGCCGCATTCCAGCTGTGCCACGTATAGCAATCACATCATCCCTGCTTGTCTCACATCAAGATGGCCCTGTCGCCCCCCGCGACGTCGATACTCGAGCTACTCACGCACCCAAACCCATCCGTCAGCCATCAAATACCCAAGAGCAAGACAAACTCCCGAAGTCCCCTCTATTACTGGCCTAAACAAATAAAGAGATGGGAAGAACTGGAAGACGTTAATATCTTAAAAGATGTCTTCGGTGGAGTTTTGCTGAAAGAGGCCTGTCGCAGAGGCCGAACCCTTGACCCATACCCAAGACTTCACTCACAAGCCGACTGCATCATACGTAATGAGGATGATACCAGAGATCTAATACATAAGTGGAACAAGTCAATTGTTACTGCCGCCCTTGATCCAATTCAGGATCTTTTCCATCCTGTCATCTGGAGCAAAGGCGATTCCCCATCAGGCAAAGAGGTATACCCCTCTCCTCCCCAACAGGACGAAAAGAAGCGGCATCAGCCCTTACGCAAACGGTCTTCAAAAGCGACAGATAAAAGAGTGCAATCGCTGTCGAGACTTCAACCAGATTCCGGGTCTATTGCAGCAAGGCCGGTCTCGTCTAAAGCTGCAAATAAAACCATCTCTCCTTACCAAGAGAGATTTCCAAAAGAGTACAAGATCTCCACAAAATGGAAGAGTGAGCGTGTTTTCAGAGGCGGGCTTCTTGATGATTCTGGTGGCTTCATTAGGGGAAAGACAAACGATAATTCTGCTTGGCCTATCAGACAAGCTTACACCTATTGCATCCAGCATATGTGCCGCTATGGATGCATCTTGACGGCTGAAGAAGCTTTCATATTTCGCATCATGCCACGAGAGGACAAGTCCAGTAGGTCTTGCCCAAATCCCGACTTCAATCTGTCGATGACTGACTAGGTTAGGCAACAAGTCACAAAACATTAATATGCTAAGAAACGAGCTCATCAATAACGGGCTCATGGAATACGTCTCCATTCCCTGGGAAAACTACAGTCAAGGTCAGAGACGGGCCCCCAACGTCTGGACCGTCAACCTAGCACTATGGTTCATGCATGTCCTAGCCGGAAATAAGTTTGAAGTCGAGTGGAGTTATGTTGATCTGACAGCTGAGACTTTGGTTGCTTCTCAGCTTGTTGACGCTGGTGATCAGCCAAAAGCTTCTAGCACAGTGCACTCTGATGATGGGCAGCATGGAGAGGGCGAAGACGACAATGGATCAACTACTTCGGAAGAGTCGGAAGTGACTGAAATTTTGAACACGTCGACTACAAAGCGAAAGCGGGACTCGGATGATGACAGTGACTTTGAGGGCATTCATCTTTCATTTAGCAAGCGTCAATTCGTGTAGTTGGGGGCATTCTAGTGGTGAGTCTTGAGGTTACCATCGAAGGACATGAGTAACATTGGACATGCAAATACTATGACTCAAATCAATACTCGCTATCTCTCGGCAACTACCTATTCGAACTCCACAAGCTCCTTCTTATTTGCTTCCTTCATGTTTGTTCATTTGTCATTAACGTCCACCAGGATCTTGACTTGGTTGTCCTTATCCGTGATTAACGCATTGATACCATCCTCAACAATATTCTCCATCTTGATCTTTCTAGTGATCATCTGGTGAGGCTTTATTGCACCAGAAGCGAGGTTATCAATGACCGCTTGGAAGTCCTCCCGTTGGTATCCCAAAACGGATTTGTAGGCACTCTCCTTAAATGTCAACCAATTAGGGTTGAAAGGAATCTCCTTCTCCCAAATCGCAATGTTTACAACAGTGCCTCTTGTTCTCACAACTTCGAAAGCACCTTTGACACTATTCACTGTTAGTATGTTCACAGAGCCTAGTGAAAGAAAACTCACCTCGCCGGTACACCAGCGCAATCGAAAACAACATCAGCGCCTAAACCACCAGTCAAACTAAGAGCGATCTCTTTGAGGTCCTCTTTGATCGGGTTCACAACCGTGGTGGCACCAAACTGCCTCGCAAACTCCTGTCTCGACGCTGCGACTTCAGAGACAATGATCTCACTAACGCCCTTGGCCTTCAAGCACAGAATCATGGCTAAACCGATTGGTCCACCGCCCAAAATTGCAATCTTGGACTTTTCGTTGATTTCCGTCGCTGCAGACATGGCATGCCACGCCACAGAAAGCGGCTCGACAAGTGCTCCGATCTCAAGGGGTAGATCCTTTGGCAGCGCAAAGACGTGCGTCGCGTTCACACAGACTGACTCGGAAAGACCGCCGCCGCCACCAGAGAGTCCGAGGAATCCACCTGTATGGCAGACGTTCTCGGCGCTGGTGTGGCATGCAGCGCAGTGGCCGCAGAAGAGGGTTGGTTGGACCGCGCAGGGTTGACCTACTTCGAAGCCGGTTACGCCGGGGCCAACTTCGGAGATAATTCCTGAGAATTCATGGCCGAGTGTCACGGGGATGCTTTCTGATGTGAGAGGGTGAGGCTTGGTAGGGCAGAAGTTGGGTCCTCCAAGATATTCGTGCAGATCTGGTACCTGTCAGCATTTGGCCGGGCTTTGGCTCTTGCTTACCTGTGCCGCAAATGCCAACAAACTTGGGGGCAACCTGTCTTTATTAGTATCTGAATGTGAGTGTATCTTGCGATTGGTATTCACCTTGACTTGTCCCGGCTGCACCGAAGGTTCAGGGACCTGCTCGACACGAATGTCCTTAATGCCGTAATACCTGGCAGCTCTCATGGTAGCGTAGAAAGACCGATTTATGTTCCTGGATACAGGCCCACGGAATTGTTGATTAAAAAGTTTTGTAAATGGAGCAGTCGGTAGTCTCATAATCCTCAAATTTCTCTTTTCCTCTGGTCAAGAGACGGCGATCGGCAGGCTCTTTATATAACTCCCAGGTTCAAGGTCACGTACGATCAAGTCAGTTCAGTGCCCCACCATCCGACATGGGGGATCCGCATCACGAGTTCCGCAATGCAGCCGCAAGCACAGAATCTCACTCTTCATGCATCAAAATACTTTGTTTTAATTCGTGTTTTTTGCTTAATGTAACGGCCTAGAGGCTTCAAATGCGGGGAAATGGATGATCTTACTTGTTTCGTCTTCCTTTGACCCTTTCCCCGGATTCGAGAGAGTCTGAATCTGGTCAAGCGGGGCCTGAGCCGATTCGAATTGTCGGAGCCGATCGTACGCTAACTTGTCGACGTTAAAGGAGGAAGACGGCAGATTGTGGATGCGGACCGGATGGAAATGCCATGTCGATAATTGCCCCTCTTGAGGATGATTACCTGGTCAAGACAGGGCAACAGGATAACCATGGCGCGGCACTGTCTATATGTCCCATCTCTCTGGTGCGTCGCGTCGATGGGCAGTTCAACAACTCACGTCTCTGACAGGAGACGCGTCGCGCATCACATAGAATTTCCTAGCATTTTGGGAATACAGAGAGACGGTATTAGAGATACTGTATTCTACTTGCGGCGCTTTCTAGAAATTGATTTCCGCAAGAAAGCCGATCTCGCAAACAAAAATGGGGATATGGCTCGTTTCCGCCTCACTGCGTCTTGGCCGCGGTGGAGTCTCCTGTCAAATTGTATGTATGACTGTGCAGTGGTGTGACACGAGACCCATCAATATCTCGTTACCGAGCTGTCAGATAACGGTCTTTGATAAGCGATTGACATCGGGATATGATCTTCAGATGAGGCTGATCCTGTCGCTCGTCTGAGCAATTTGTTGTGCATAAACTTAGAAGCAATTCTGAGTGTTATATGAGACTGGAACGATTTTGTAGATAGAAGTGAGCTTGGCACAAAGGTCCCAAACGTAGCAGTTTTGTATATGATGGTAGTTGATTGACTTTTGGTTAAAATCCATTAGGCAGTGCGGCGTCAAATTGTCAGTCAAAGTTTCTGGCCAGCGTGACATATGTCATGTCCAACGATTCATCTTTCTAGTGAACACCCAAAACATCGACACTAGTTAATGCAATTGATTCGAGTTGAATTTAAGAGAACGATGCGTGACAAACCTATCTAATTAATAGATATGAAAGTGTTTCGTAACCTGATGATTGATGTATGCGTGTTAAAACTGAACATACTCTCGACAATGCCCCTACCCTGCACAGGGTCGATTGATGGAGGGTCTTGGAGGGCGACTCCAATTCACTCCATCCGTCTGTTGGAGTAACCCCACTTCTGTGAGATAAGATAACGCCGATAACGATAACGTTGGAGCTTAGCGCCCCGTGTCTGGTATCTCCGACGGTTGGTGTCAATGCTACTGTGACTGTGAGATAAGAACTACGCCGGTATTGCCACAAGGAGGCCCTCAATCTAATCTGCTGCCATATCGGATCGCTGTTGACAAAACTACTACAATTAATTACTATGTCGATCTTCAATGGCGTTGCGCTCGTGACTGGGGCGGCTTCGGGTAAGGACCCTGTCACCTTTGCCGGATTCAGCTGACTCGTTGTAAGGTATTGGACGCGAGACAGCTCTATCCTTTGCACGAGAAGGGTGCAAGAAAATTATTATAGTTGACCGTGATGCGAAAAAGCTCGACGACACAAAAGTAACCATTAAAGAGATCTTCCAGGATGTTCAGGTCCTCGCTGTGCCAACAGACATCTCTAAAGAGGCAGACATCGAGAACCTTTACAGTGAAACGATCAAAGCATTCGGAAGAATAGACTATGTTGTCAATGGTGCTGGTAAGAGTTGTCTTGCTACTGAAAAGCTCGTCGTCAAAAGACTGACCATGAAACAGGCGTGTTGAGCAACAATAAGAGGTCTCATGAGTCTTCCGTTGAGGAATTCGATATGATCAACAATGTCAACTACCGCGGGTGTTGGCTATCATCTCGCGCTGCCATCAAATGTATGCTTAAGCAAGACCCTCTCCCTTCTCACGACGGAAGACCTGGCGTTCGAGGAAGCATCGTCAATATCGCCTCCCAACTGGGAGTGGTTGGCCGTCCAGCAGCGCGTAAGTGTCGATATAAACTTCAGATCTGTTTCAAATACTAACCGCTACCAACTACAGCGGCCTACTGCGGCAGCAAAGCAGCTGTTATCAGCATGACAAGATGCGATGCTATAGATGTATGTATCTCGCCAGCACCTGACTCACTAGCATGACTGACTTGCATAGTACTCCAAGGATCTCATCCGTGTCAACGCCGTTTGCCCTGGTCTTATAGACACAGCCATGACCCGACCTCAAGCTGATGTCTTGAGTCCTGCCATCAACATCGCTCCGATGGGTCGCATGGGCAGCCCCCAGGAAGTCGCTGATTGCATATTGTTTGTGGCTAGTAGTAAAGCTAGTTTTGTGCAGGGATCTGCAATGATGGTAGACGGTGGATATGTCATTAATTAGTTGTAGCTGTCGCTGTAATAGAGTTCTCTTCTAATGGGCTGTACGACGTTCGATCATATTCTCCAGTAAGGAGGCTTGCACTCAACCAATCAGAAATCGTTCGGGCGAATGGTTTAGTGGTATAATACTCCCTTAGCATGATTCATTTGAATAATCTGGGAGTGGTCCAGGGTTCGATTCCCTGTTCGTCCAACTTGGGTGGTTAGATTCCACTTGTACCAACTTTTTGTCCTTTGCCGCTTCAGTCCAACCAGCCTTTTGCGCAACTGGTGCTGGACCTGGCAGTATCTGTGAGTTACTGCTGTTTTATGAAGAAGCGGCTTTACAACTGAAAGTAGATACCTGATGTATTGGCCTCTAACTCCATTTTGGTCATAGCGACCCCATTCATCTCCACAACCTTCGTCATGATGCTGCTGTCCACCAATCATCGTTACCGAATCGTTCGTCGGCATTGACGAGATGGGTCGGAATAGTACCAGTGAAACCTCATAACGTAGTTTGAGACGTGATTTCAAATCATCTCCACCAGCAGTAGCTTCTAGACTTCGTGTTTCCTTCAACAAGTATATAAGTTCGTACTCAGCATCCCGTCACCAGCCATGTCAACGAACCGCCCAAAACACCCAATATTCAACATGTCTTCTATTAAGCCCCTCATCCTCCACGCGCATACCACCGGCCCCAACCCTTTCAAGGTGGCCATTCTCCTCGAGGCCCTCAACATTCCATATACCGTCAAGCTCTGGCAGTTCGGAGATGCACCCAATGGGGTCAAGGGTGAACACTTTCTCAAGATCAACCCCAATGGCCGCGTTCCCGCTTTGGAAGATCCCAACACCAACGTCACCAGCTGGGAAAGTTTGGCCTGCATGAACTACATCCTCCGCGTCTACGACACCGAGAACAAGTTCGGCGCACGTCAGGAAGCCGGCGAGCAAGGACGAGCTGATGTCGATGCATGGACCAGCTTCCTTGTCAGCACTCTGGGACCATTCCTTGGTCAGTGCAATTGGTTCCGTCATTACAACAACGTCAAGAATGAGAATGCATACGATAGATATCAAGCCCAGGCATACCGATGCTTTGGAGTTTTGGAGGAGCAGCTGAAGAAGCACGGTGGAGATTGGATTTTGGCGGGGGACAAGCCGAATGTCGTCGACTTTCACTTTGAGCCTTGGATGAGACAGTATGAGTATGCTGGTTTGAGCCTGAATGACTACCCCAAGGTGAAGGCTTGGTTGGATCGTGTTCAAGCGTTGCCTGAGGTGAAGCAAGCGTATAAGAAGATCAAGGCTGGTGAGGAGGTTTAAACCTACATGGAAGCATAACATGACGTCAATGGACTTGGATTATTCGGAATAAATACTAAATTATTACCTCCTTCTCGAATTGTTGACGGTGATGACATCAATGATAAAGTCTTCATGCATAACGCATATGCAGGAAATGGCTTTGCGGTGCCGGGCTTGAAACCGATAGTGCCCATAATCAATAGGACTGAAAGGAGAAGGCTCGGTTATGCAGATTTGGAAAGGTAGCACTCGTTTGCCACGCAACCCACGTATATAAACTCATCCTCCCCGTCCAGCCGTCCTCCATATTTATCAAGTCATCATGAACAAATAGAAACATTCAACCACATGTCTCAGCCGCAAATTGCCCATCCGACAAACACTTTCAATTGGCAAAGCTTTAATAATGACCTTCCTGATATTGATCTAAGCCATTTATCGCCCCGAGTCATTTCCCTGGAGCTTTTGCCCCTGGCGTCAAAATTTTCGGTAGCGCAAGTTTATGGTTGCGTGTACGTCCGTCAGCCACTGGAAGGTGTTTCCTATCTCAGAAGGTGGTTGGTTGGCGCTCCTAGCTGAAAAGAGATGATGGCTTGCAAGATAGGGGGCCATGGAAGCTGATCAAACAGGTTCTAACCACATTGAGATTACGGCGTCTTTGAATTGAATGCCTGCTTCATCTGTACGAAGATAATGAGGCAAAGCCACGTCCGGATTTGCAGAAGACGTCCAGTTGAGACAGTAGGCATGTATGCGCTGATCAATGCGGTCTCGTGCTGCTGTTCCAGAGCATTATGCCCAGCAGTTCAAGACACTTGCAGTTCTTGTCGCCACAAATTGCACAGAATCCATGCTTATTTCCCTGGCATTGGCGCCAAGTCGATCCGTCAGGATCAGCAAGCGGGCCGACATCTACGGTTCCACTCGGAGTTAACATTGGTGTGCAATGTTATCAATCTGCTGTACAGCGTTTCGGACGGACTCCTTTCAAAGCTCTCATCAAGATCACGGGCTCCGACTACTAGATCTTCCTTCTGTCAGTGCGTGGTACAAAGATTGACAGGTATGTAGCCGAGGTTTATTTGAGAGGAGGAACCTTCTGTCGAATCCTCTTATCGGATCACTCCGAGCATGTGCCAACGACGCCAAAGCAGCGCTCAGACATGTACAACCCCATCGAGAATAGTGCCATGGTCTAGCTGAGCCAAGCTTTGAACTCTAATGTCTAGTGGTTGGTTTCAGCGAAACGTTTAAAGCTAATGCGCTGCCATCCGCCAGCGGCATTTTCCTTCTTCAGTTGCCCATGTCCCCTTCTTGTCGCATCTCTGTTCGGCGGTAGAACCAAGGCTGTGGCCGCCAGCCAAGCATCAATGAATATCAACACCTCTATAGTACGTTTGTCGAATATGTACGCATTCTTTGGTACTGACTAAGCTTGCGTAGGCTATACAAGCAGTATTGCTTGCTTTGGCATTAGTTGTTCTTGTTCTACGATCCTGGGCGCATTACCTCCTCAAGCAGAACCTCCTCAACCTATCGGATATCTTTGCATGGCTAGGATGGGTCTTCAGCTTGGGATGGTTCATCTGCTCGACTCTCGCGCTCTTAATTCTCATCGATAACCCTGCGATCGGATCTGAGCTGGTAGTTAATAATGTGGAGTATTTGAAGGTATGGCGCAGAGCCGCTGCGAAGGAGGAACGACAATGCTGATCAACTATGTCTAGACCGTGTTAGTGGCCGAGTACTTCTTCGACACGGGTATCTACTTTCCCAAGATATCCATTGTTCTCTTCTACTGGACGTTGATCCCCAGGGTTCTGGAAACCTTGAGAAGAGTATTACTCGGTATCTCGATCTATCTCGGTTGCGCCCTGCTTGCGTCGGTTCTCACCAATACTCTCATATGCCTGCCTTTCTCTGATAACTGGTACGCTTGGCGACATGATTTGCCGAGTCGTTCGAACTGACAGACATCAAACAGGTCCATCGAAAACCAACTCAAGTCAGCTTGGAATTCGTACCCTTCCTTCTGTATTCAGTGGGCTCTTAACTTCTCCACCGACTTGCTGAGTAGGTCTCGAAGGCCACGCTGCTTTTTGCTTATCTAACGTAGTCTCAGTATTTGTGTATCCATTCTTCCTACTAAAGCACTTAAGATTACGCAAGGAACAAAAGATCGGTCTCATTGGCGTCTTTTCCTTGGGAACCATCACCTTGATAGTCAGCCTTTCACGTTTCATCGCATACAATGTCACCAACTTTGAGCTCGAGGACGAATCCGGCAGTATGTTTCATCCCTAAAGCCCTCTTTCGAATACGTAAGCTGACCCAGTGTAGACACATTAACCCTCGCCGAAATGAGTACCGCCGTCATCGTCGTTTGTCTCCCCGGCCTCCGAACATTCATCGTACGATCGAAAAAGTCTACAAACCGCTCGTCTTCACACCAGCTGAGCGGCTATGGCAACCATACAAGGATCGGAGTAGGCCAAACATCCAAGACTGGTGGACATAAAGGACAAGCGCCACCATCATCATATGCAAAATGGGGTGTGAGAGATGATGAGATCGCTTTGGTGACTCACATACGCGTTTCCCACGAATTGGTGAAGCCGGATGCTTGTAGCGCAAGCGAACAAAGTGCGACGAGTCGGAATTTAGGATTGTGACCTTTACAATAGAGGTTGGCGTTAAAGGAACTAAATACTTACATGATTTATGAGATAAGGGATATTGGCATTGGACAACATATATGTGCATGCTATTACACTGGAGATTTTATATATGATGGCAGTTATATTGTATAGACGAAGAAAGTATGATATCATTTTGCATTTCTTCCAGCCACCATATCAGACGGAAAATAAGTCCCAGTGGTTGACTCAAAGCCATGGTTCACAAAAAGGAGGTCTGGACTGTATAAGCTCGAATTTAAACTCTCTACTAGACTTGAGTTATAAGAATCTATCTATCATTGTTCTCACAACTGAAGGCTCCTCCAATAAGTCCCTGTGAATAAGCATCGATGATGTTCTGAATAACACCGTAGGTTCCACCAATAGTCAAGAAAACAGACAACGCAATCATCAACCAGTTGAGATAGTAAATAATAACTTGCCACATCTTCCCCTTTCGGTAGTGCTGGTGGTCATAGACCCAAAGATAACCAGGCAGACCCAATGCGAGAGGGGAAAAGGTGAGACTCCCAGCGAGAGCCAGGAGGTAGTTGAAGATGGGGATTCCAGAAGCGAGGAGGAACGAAACAGCCGACATGGAAGTAGTGCATCCCAGCCAAACCGCCCAGTGAACCACGGTGTTCTTCTGGAAGTGCTCTGAGTGTCGAAGGAGCCTAACGAAGAGATACTTGGCTGCGACGTGGACATACAGGCAGGCACTAACCAGGAGACCAGTGAGACCAATACCATAAGCAACCTTCTTGATGGTTGGACCTGCACTTCCCAGCGATGGCGAAGCAACCCACTGACCGCAGTATTTGTAGACGACAAGCGAGAAAGTGAGGTATGAAGCAGTGACGATACCCATGCAGAGGTAGACTGCCTTGTTGTAGTCGCGAGGTCGGCGCATCTCAGAGATAACTGGCAGGAAGGCTGAGGTTCCAGCACCACTGCAGAAGATTGTAGAAACTGACGTGATGGCGGCTACAAAAGTGGGATGACCGATGACATGGTAGCCAAAGTCGTAGTCTCCGGTTTGAGGAGCAGCAGCTGGTCGATCGAGGGTTGTAACACCGACGCTAAGTCATGTAAGCAAAGAAGGCATACTGGATATGAGACACTTACACGACGATGAAAACAGCGACGTAGACAGTCAAGAAACCAGCCCAAGTGAGCCACGCAATGTTCTCAAACTTGCGGACACTTGCAAGGATGAGAACAGCGATTGTTGCCACTAACATGAACCAATTGGTGCATATAGCGTGATTGCTAAGGACATTGAGTGCCACTGAAGTACCAAAGATACCTGAAGCACCGACAATGGCGTATGTGACGAGGAACAGGACTCCAACGACCTCTGAGACAGCAACTATCAGTCTTTAAAAGCATTATGCGGTCAGGCTTTCTTACCCTTTAGCCAAGTACCTCCAACTACATTAGCCATGTCGGCGATGCTGTGACAGCCAGCATGTCTGTTTCGGAAGTTTCCCTGGACAATAGCGCAGTAGGTGTTGAGACCTTGCCACCCGAGGACATTGATCGCACCAGGTAGAGCACCAAGGACGAACATGGCACTAGGGATTGTGAGGACGCCAGTTGCAAAGATGACTAGAATAGTTGGCTTCAGCTTCAAAGACATGCATGTTACAATAACTTACCCTTCAGGAAGATGACAGAGGCCTGAATCCACCCAACAGTGCGGAAGTCGACTTTGCCAGGAATCTTCTGAAAGACCTCCCCATCATCAACACCCTCCTGTCTTCCAAGCTCAATGCTCCCATTGCTGAGCATACCACCAGCCTGCTTCTCGCTTTTCTCTCCTTCAGAAGAACTCATATTGGCCGAGGTAATGTTTATGAAAGATGGTGAAGAAAACAAGATGGATTGATGCAGAACTCAAAACGGTGGGATCGACCTGTCTATTATCACTTGTCGATCAACACCAGCAGTCCTCGCCAAGCTCAACTTTATCAAGAACCCAGTAATATCGGATGGTTCATCAAAGTCCAATGATAAGGTCTGGGGTAGAGAAAACAGCCCCTGTAAAACTCTGGGGAAGATCCTGACTCGTAGAGTGATAAGAGAGTTGGAGCATAGCGTTGGAGTTGGAGGCTAGCGTGGGATTAGTTCTGGGGTGAATGATACCCTGTGATAAGTTGGATGACGATAAGCGTCATTACCCCTCTTAGTTATCGGTATTGGTGTAATCTTAGGGTTGGAGACGCGGGGAGACTACCGCATGCGTATTCTGGAGGGGTCTAGATCCTAGAATCTTGACGTATTTCTAGCCAGAGCTGTCTGAACCACTTGACCTCCTGGAGATTGTTCACATCATTATTGCACTGCATATCGTGTCCCAGTCCTCAATTGATCCCCACTCCTTTCCATTGTCACCAACGCAAACCACTATGCCTAAGCGTATTCTGTGCTCGTATGGAGTCGATGTTGATGCCGTTGCTGGCTGGCTCGGTTCCTATGGAGGTGAAGACTCACCCAGCGATATCTCCCGTGGCCTGTTCGCAGGAACACATGGAACTCGTCGAATGCTGAAGTTGTTCGACAAGTACAATATCAAGGCGACATGGTTCATCCCGGGACACAGTCTTGAGACTTTCCCTGAAGAATGCGCCATGGTTCGCGATGCCGGGCATGAAATAGGGCTCCACGGTTCGTGATATGAATTATAGCATAAACCCCTGCAACTAACGACGATCCGACAGGCTACTCTCATGAGAACCCTTCCGACATGACACTAGAGCAACAACGAGATGTCTTGGAAAAGACTCACAAGATGCTCACAGAGTTCTGCGGTAAACCTCCTCGCGGAAGTGTCGCCCCTTGGTGGGAGACCAGCAAGGAGGGCGTCGATCTGATGCTGAGCTATGGCATTGAGTATGATCACTCAATGTCTCATGATGACTGTCATATGTACTGGCTACGAACTAATGATAGCTGGACCAAAATTGATTACAAGCAGAAGGCCGAGACTTGGATGAAGCCGTTAGTCAAGGGCCAGGATACAGGGCTTGTTGAGATTCCAGCAAACTGGTATTTAGATGAGGTGAGTTTTGGAAATCATTATTTCATGATTTATGCACTAACATTCATGATAGTATGTCGACCACGCTTGCGACAATGCCGCTGCCGATCCTGACACTGTGATAGCCTTCCTCCCATGATGTTCATCAAGAACGCCCCCAACAGCCACGGCTGGGTCAACTCTCGCGATATTGAAGACCTGTGGCGAGACCACTTTGACTACTTCTACCGCGAATACGCGGATGATCCCGATGAGATTTGTGTGTTTCCTCTCACAGTCCATCCGGATGTTTCCGGTCGACCGCATGCTCTGCTGATGCACGAGAGGTAAGAGACGTTGTCATCGTTAACTGTGCCAAAGCTGACAATGGATAGATTGATTGAGTATATCAACAAGCATGAAGGTGTTGAATGGGTGACAATGGAGCAGATGTGTGATGAGTTCAAAAAGAAGAATAAGCCACCAAAGGGGGCTGTCATGCCAAAGGCTCAGGAACAGAAGTAGGGTATCATTGGTAGTAACAAATAAAACGTTTTCAGAATCTGTGATCATACCTTGAGAGAAAGATCAACCGAGGTGCTTGTGAATAAGAATGTCCCTGTACTTTTCCAGCCCGATACCAATGATATTGATGAAAGGCCATTGCGTGTTACTTTTGAAGAAATGTGCCCATATCTTCAAAACTGCTAGGCATAAGTTGCTTGGATGTCGGAAGTCGAGAAGGTTTGGATGATCTGTGTCAACACCTTGATCAAAATCGACGACCGTGTATGCCTCCTCGACGATGCATCTCACCCAGTGCAAGATCCTGTCTTCGCTATCTGTTGTATTTGTTAGCATCGGAAATGAAATCGGGGCATCCCATCATAAAAAGACCTACCACTCAGTGGATGATCGGCAATCGTTTCTCCAAGTTTCGATAGCCACTTGCTCAACAAGACTGCGCAGTCCAGGCCAGAGAGGGAGTGTCTCACACTCCAGAAGAAGGCTTGACTTCGAGCGACTCGATCAACCCCAAGTCGGACTGGAATGCCGATCATGTGCGCTGAGTAGAGGAGTGCAGCAATAACGCCGTCACTTCGCTCGATATCGGGACTGCTTGCGATGGCATTGGCGATGCGTTGGGGATCCCGAGTCTCGAGCAGTCTGTAAGGGCCCAAGTGCAGATATATGCGCACATAAGCTAGCGACAGAAGAGAACTGGAAGTGAAGGGGATGGGCCCGTTCTCGTTGTTTGGGTCGAGGGTTGACTCTGGTGCTTGTTGCCAGCACGAGGTCCACGAGCGCAAGCCTCGTTCAAGTTTCTCAACCTCTTCACCAGGAAGGACAGCCGAGTTGGTTACTGGAAGGCTCAGATCTCGCACGATGTGTATTCTCTGCAGTAGTCCATGGAGAAGGACATAGTTACCCAACGGCGTAGGAATCGGTAACAATGGCGCAGTGTCACTCTTGTTCTTAAGAAGTAATGATAGCGCTTCTCGGAAGAATAGCTGTGGCTCTTGAATCTCTTTTGTGGCAGCTCGCCATAACGCTGGTGTCGGGGCTTTCCATTCCTTCGTGGAACACGGCAAGCGAAGACCGATCTCGTTACTACGGAGCGTTGGGTAGACGTTGTATGCGATGCTGTGAGTATGAAGGAATGAGAAGCCGATGAGCTTGGAGCGCCTGTTTGACTCTTGCTTGATCCACGTCTTCCATTCGTGCCACAGTGAGTTGCCGTCGCTCGGCTGATCTGATGGCGTTGGCGATGAAGGCTCATCAACGTCTTCAAGACCAGAGTTTCGAAGGATTTGTGTGAGAATGCCTTGCAACACGAAAGACTCCTGCACCATGGGTGCTTTCGGCTCCCATGTCGCAAAACCCATGAGCGTGATCAAGGCCCTGATGGTCTCAACTGCCGAATCGGCCTCCGTATCGCTACACCGACCATTTTGTGAATTGACATGGGTTATGGGAAGCGTTGAGAGGCCAAATGAGTCTGAGCCCTTCCTCAGCCTTTCCATCAGCAGCGCTTTCCCGGCGAAGAATAACCTCTCCGAGATTTTCGACTCGAAGCAGTACTGCGCTCCGATGGCAGCGATGCCGAAAATCAGCTCAGGTGAGTGGTCGTTGATCTGCCATGTCGGGATGTGGATGAATGGCATATGCGTATGAAAGCCGCCGAAGAAAGAAGTCACGTAACGCGTGAGAGCGTGCCTCGATGGGACACAGAAAGAGGGGTCAAGGAGATGCGCGTGGTCAAGAATAGATGCTTTGAGCTTCGATCTCTGCTCTTCGGTGACCTTGAACGGTCGTGTTTCGGGGTCAATGGCCCTTGGATCTGTCTGTGTGAGCGACGACCGCGATCAAGGTCCGAAGCGAAGACTTACTGTCTGTGTCAGAGACATAATTGGATATACGGTTACCCGTGGGTGCAGAAGGAAGCCAAGAGCTGAACGGTGTTCCAGCACGGGTTGGAGCCCCTTGTCGAGGGGAAGTCTCGTCATCATTGCCTTGTGTAAGCGCGGGATCGATGGGTGGTTCCTCATGCCTGTCAGGGTCGCCAAAGAAAGGGCTCCACTCGGCAGAGAGTCCAACGCCGTCGAGGAAACTGGTGAACTCGCGGAAGTGGGTGTCAAAGTCGACCCCTTCTGTGAATCAGCACTTGAGAGAAACATGGAAACCAGAGAACCAACCGCTGTCGAGCATCTGTGGCGACAGAAAGTTGGGGACGAGTTGACCATCGTCTGCACTTGGTTGGTGTTGCACTTGTTCATCCGCTGCCTGGGGAACAGCAACAGGGAGCTGCATGGGCTGCTGTGGTCTCGCACAGAACCATGGATCAACACTTAGGCCAGAGAGTGACACAGCTGCAGCCAAATCTGGATCACCGATGGTGGCATTCCTCTGCTGTACGACATTCACATTCTCTCGCGCAGGTTCAGGCGATGGCACGTCTCCCTCATGCTCAGCTAGCCTCTGATGACGCGTGAGCAAGTCACGTCTCGCAAACGACGCGCCGCAATGACACAGAAACGGCTTCTCTTTGGTATCTACTCATGCAACCTCACATTAGCCAGCTACCCTATCTCAAGCAGATAGCGAGACTCACGTGTTCTGACGTGCCTCTCGAGATGCTCGGTTCTCTTGAAGGTGCGCCCGCAATGTGGGCACATGCGTATATTGACTCCAGCTCCATTGTAACCCACTCTTTGTCGCTTGTTTGGAGTCTCGTATGTGCCGATATTGTCACCCATTCTGCAGCAGTGACTCCAAGAGTTGGAGAGGAATGGTAATGGAGGAGGCGAATGGAGTACCTTGGTTTATCATGGAGTCGTGGGTGGGGCAAGCTTGGAGTAGCGTCTGATAGCGTTATCTTTGGCGGGGGGATAATCAACTAACAGAATTGGGCGAGGACAGCACGGTATCGCGCTAGTTGCATATCATCCTGGAAAACGGCCAACTTGATCGAGATGGTTTGCAAACGCTCGAGGAAATTACAAAGAGATATTGGCAGCTTTGGACTAAGACGAGATGGGATTCTGAAGGTCAAGGTGGAGTTTAGAAACTTGTAGTCATGCAAAGTCCAACGAGCACACGCGGTCAATGATCAAATGTAATATGCATAGCAACAAAATACTGTCCCTTCTACAGACACCAAACACCGGCTTTACAGATGTGAAGATTCTCTAACGCGTCGGACCTCATTCAGCACATCCTCCGTCTCTTCAACCGTAGAATCCCCCTCCTGCTCCCAGTCAAAACTACTCTCCAACGCCTTCGCAACATTCAGAACCTTCTTCTCTTGCCAAAGACCACCAACGATCTGCAGTCCAACCGGCAACAAGACACTCTCATCATCTACAGCCTTCGACCAACCAACAGGAAGTGACAGAGCAGGGTTACCAGTGACGTTGAAGATGGCAGTGTTGTTCGTCATCCCGATGCTCGGCTCGAATGACTTGAGCACAGATTCTCGTGAACCGTGACGCGGTGCGACGAAGGGTGTTGTTGGCATGATGATGACGTCGTATTCTTTGAACTTTGCTTCGTAGGCATCGCGTATTTGGCGGCCGATGTTGACTGTCTTTGCATAGAGGCCGGGGAAATTGCGGGAGAGGTAGATGCCGTTGATGACAGTGTTTTTGGTGGATGGGAAGAGCTTCTCGAATTCAGAAGATGTCCATGGAAGACGGGCTTGCTCGAACTCGGTCAGGTAGAGACCTCGGCGACCGTTGGCTTGGCCCAAGATACCTGCCGAGCCGGATATGCGCTGCTGGATTGTCCATATTGAAGGGCCTTCTTTGTGGAGGGGAATTGATACTTCGTCGACATTTGCACCAAGCGATTTGAGCCTATTGATGGTATTGAAGAAAGTCTGCTTCACGCCTGGTTGTACCAGATCATTGTCGTAGCCTTCCTTCAGAACGCCAATTCGGAGACCCTTCACGGATGCACTGGCCAATGAGTCCAGGTAGTTGAATGATCCGGGGGATGGTGCGCCAAGTGATCGGTCGTCAATCCCATCGTATCCCGCGATGACGTCGAGACAAGCAGCAACTTCGTCAACAGTTCTGGCAAGCGGGCCCGCATGGTCATCGATCTGATCGCCACTCGTGATTCCTGTATATGGAACAAGTCCATGCGTTGGCTTAAACCCGACACAACCGCACAGCGAGGCTGGTACACGGATGCTACCGCCTTGATCTGTACCGATAGCAACGTCGGCGAGACCGCCCGTGACAAGAGCCGCGCCACCAGAGGTACTACCGCCGGCCGAATACCCTGCTTTGCGCGGGTTGTCGATTGTGCCCTGCGCACTTGTGAAGGAAGATGTTGAGTTGCAGAAGTTTTCACATGTCGCAGTTCCCGTAACCACGGCTCCAGCCTCAAGAACTCTCGTAACAACAGTCGCATCAGTCGACGGTGTCCAAGCGGGAAATGCATCGCTTCCAAAGAACTGCGGCACGCCAGCAACAGCGATACAGTCTTTCAGACAAACAGACTTCCCTGCCAAAGCTGAGCGTGAAGATTTATCGCCTTCGATGATGAAACGGTGCGCCCAGGCATGACCGTAGCTTTGCTCGTGCTCTTCGGGAAGGTGGATGTTTTGACGGGGAAATCTTTCGATATCCGGGACTGGCTGATAGTCAGGGAGATTGGAGACACGTTCTGCGCAGTCGTGAACTGCTGCAAGGAGGAGTTGGTATTCTGACAACTCTTCGGGACGGATGGTGAGGTTCAGGGGATCGAGGAGGGCCTCGACGTCGCCTGCTTGGACAGGATTGCCACTGGTACAGAATGTTAGTGTCTTTTCTTACATTGTGTGTTTGGCTGAGAAGTTGACTTACGGTAGAATCTCTTTGAAGAACACAGACATGGTTGCGGCGTCGATCGAGGTGGAATAGCGTGAGGGAGCTGTCGAAACGTACTAGCCAAGACAATCACAGTCTAGAGACAAACCTATCAGGTTATCAACATAGATAAAGCAATGCCATCATTGTATTTCTAAAGACATGATTGTTAAGCTCAATCCGCTTCGAGGTCCACTCAAGCTGTTGGGGTATCTTGACCATGGCTGCATGGCTGGAGACTTACCCCAAGATCCCTGTTGGGGTACTCCAACATCATGACATGGCGGGTCTTGATGGGACAGATAGTGTGGCGAAAGAGCCCAGCGGCCATCGTAGATCAGGCCGGGAGATAACACAGGAACCGGCTCTGCATCTAGACAGTCTTGATGTCACTCTTCGAGGTCGAAATCGAAGAACTTTGTGAAACATAGCGAAGCAAACGCAATGGCGTCCAACGCGGCTTTACCATCTCAGATGAGAGCGGCCTACATTGCGGAGGTGAGCATGACTATACATAATTAGCCGTCATGTACGAGTGCTGATGATTCACAGTATAACAAACCGTATGCCTTGGGGGAGCGTCCATTACCCTCAATCAGAGACATAGACACTCTCGTGCGGGTTCACGCCGCTGGATTCTGCCACTCAGACCTGCAAGCATTGCAAGGCGAGTTCGAGAAGCCAGCGCCAATTGGTCTGATCCCATCTCATGAATTAGCCGGGGTTGTGGCAGGACTCGGGAGTGGCTACCAGGGACAGCTCGAAGTCGGCGATCGTGTTGGCGTCCTCAACTTCAAACATGCTTGCGGTTCGTGTGTAGGATGTCGCTTGATGCAAAGAAGAGGCGACGAGCTTGATCCCAGGTTCTGTGATAACCGGGAAACAGCTGGTTTCTTGCACGACGGAGGGTTTGCGGAGTATGCGTCTGCTGATCCGGAGACAACCGTGAAACTACCGGATTCGATCTCGTTCGAGCAAGCTGCGCCGCTTACTTGTGCGGGAGCAACAGTTTGGGAAGTCTTGAGGGCGCAACGGCGGGAGTATGCAAGGAAGAGACAGTTGCGGTCGTGGGTATCGGTGGGCTTGGGCACTTGGGAGTGCAGTTCGCAAAAGCGCTCGGTTTCAAAGTCGTCGCGGCGGATACTAGAGAAGCTGGCCGACAGTTAGCAACAGACGTGGAGAACTCAGCACTGAAGCCCGACCTCGTTGTGGACTCTTCCGACACCGCAGCCGCATCAAAAGCGATCTACGACTTCACAAACGGCGAAGGTGTCGCCGCAGCAGTAGTCTGCACGCCATCATTGGAAGCGAACCGGTGGGCGCTCAGTATTCTCAGGATCAAGGGAACGTTGGGAGTACTAGGTCTTCCGCAGGAGTCGTGGCAATTCGACGCTGCACCGATTGTGTTTCGGGAGTTGACGATAAAGGGGAGTTACGTAGCGGGGAGAGCAGCGACGGAGAGGATGATGAAGGCCGTGGAGGAGGCGGGCGTGAGGTCGCATTTGACTGTCTTGCCGTTCGAGAAGATTCCGGACATTGTTGATATTTATGAGGATGCGGCGTTCAAGGGACGGATTGTGGTACAGATATGAGTGACGAAGAGACAGTGAGACCAAAGAGGCTTCCAGAAATGATCAGATTGTGCTTGCAAAGATTTAGTGGAACGTCTGCTGGGGAAGAAGCCTGAGTGGAAGATGGGTCTTGGTGGTAGGAGTTGAATATGATTCATGTGACTCCACAGGCTGCCTCGTCACAACCACTAGACAGTCAATCACACACAGGCCACAGTCATTCTGCCCGTTTCTCTTGGAGCACACGCGCGAAACTCTCCATATCTTGTAAATAAACGTCACGCAGGCATCCATGTGCGGGAACAGACTCGTTCATGTACTCATTCATGTGAGCTAGATGTGTTATTTGCAGTTGAGACCTGTGACTGAGAGCTTATAATCACCACCCTTCATATACTCTGTCCCCTGATCCTTCATGGGGGTGA
>JAAQRH010000940.1:0-25460 GCA_013186785.1 Fusarium pseudonygamai
CTGAAGCTGAGAGGTTGGACTGTGTTGTTGCTCCATGGATTGCTTTCTTGCGGTTTATGTTTTGCTCATTCCCGTTTACCTTTCTTCTGTTAAAATTTCCGACTACGATACCCTCTGTACATCAGTTCTACTCATAGTAATCATAATAGATGTTCTGCTCGATTTTAATACTTTTTCAAACTTGGAATCTGATGTTGACGAACATGAGTTATGTGGAAGTTCCACAGGGGCGTTATCTGGACCTCTGATGAGATCACAGATGCGGAAGATATTGCCATTTCTTAGATTGAGCCGTGCTTGAATGTTTGTACCTCAATCTACGATTTTACACCTTGAAACTTTCTTGGTAATGAAATAATCGAGTAAAAGCCAGGTTGCGTAAACCGATGACCAGAGTGAAATAGCAGTGAAGGTAAATGCGTGAGGGGTCATTCGGTAAGTCACTGGAGTTGAATGTTAGCTCAAAGATAAGAAAGGCATAAATTGAGCGACGGTCTTGGGCAAACTGTCGCTGCTGGCTAACAAAGTGATATGTGAGACGGCAAACTGACGTAGAGCGGCGGAAAAAGTTGCTGAAAACCAGTGAGGAGTAGAGAAGGTTATATACCAAAAACGTAGCTCGTGATTTCAACCAACTGGCTCAAAGCCCGCGTGGCCTAATGGCTAAGGCGTCTGACTGTAAGTCCCCGCTTTCACGAGCATGACATTTCGAAAACTAACACTGAGTGGTCTATCTACGATTCCCTTGGAGGAGATTGTGCATAAATCAGAAGATTGCCGGTTCGATCCCGGCCGTGGGCTCACTTGAGATTCAAGAACTTGGATCAAGAGTTGCAACACAAATTTTTGCAATTTTCGTGTTTTGGTTTGGTGAGGTTTATCACGTTTCCAAAGTTTTAGCCGCACAGGCACGTGACAGGTCATTGATACACCGGCAGATCACATAACCCTTTAAATTTGACTGTCCTTCAACTTTGAAACATGCTCTTTTCTCTTGATCGTGTATGCTCATCCTTTTGTTATTCTCGTGATGTTTTCGTGTCGTTCTGAATTTTGGGTACGGGCGCATGCGGCACAGATCGTGGGGCGGGCGGGAGACCCACATCTTTATTTCTCAGCCTTGCGTTTTCATTGGCCGCACAAAAGCTTGACTGCGATCACCACGTGATGCATCGGCCCAATCGCAGCCTTGTCTGTCTCCTTCCGTTTCTTTATGCACTGCCTTTGCATGAACTACCAAATTATGGAGATCACGGGAAAACAAGTCTATTGTTCTAATTAAGCTCAAGTACCGGGAATTATTCTGCAATGCGACTGTGCACTAGAAGAGTCCTATGACCTTGGGATATCCTAAATCGAGAGAAGTTAATAATTCAAAAGCGCAATCTTGCCCTTACTTTCCAATCGACTGCAGTTGATTCCTGTACCATGTCTGAGAAGTGTCAGCTTTATCGCCAGACTAACTTAAGAATGACTCACAATTTCAACACCAGATCCAATACTCTTGGGTCCAATCTGCTTCAGAATCCAAGGCGTATGAATCCTCTTCGCATAGAGCTTCGCATCCTCAGTCTTGACCTCCTTGTTCAAAATGATACTCGCTGGTAGGGAAGGGTTGATGATCGAAGGCCTGCCAATTCCAATAAGGTCGCAAGCTCCTTGAATCAAGGCGTCTTCTATACCCGCGCGCGTGCGAAACCCGCCCGTGACCATCAGGAGCACCTTTGGAAACCTTGCGCGCACCTCATGGGCGAACTCGAGGAAGAACGACTCTCGCGCAGCGGTGCTGGCAGCTTTCTTCTCACCAGTTCCGGTAAACATCTACACATGTTAGAAAGCGCTCGCAAAGTGCGTAGTCTGACTTACGGTTGGATTCTCATAGCTCCCGCCGCTGACTTCCAAAAAGTCCAAACCAACCTCTGTGATCAGAGCAATCTGCTCCAGACACTCCTGAAGCTCAGTAGGAGACTGGTGGTCTGCCGAGTTCATCTTGAGACCGACGCAAAAGTTTGCGGGGGTTGCTGCTCGAATTGCCTTGACGACGTCGACAATGATCTTTGCCCTGGCTGCTGCTGATCCTCCATATGCATCGGTTCGCTTGTTGGACTTTGCAGACAGGAATTGCGAGAGGAGATATCCGTGTGCGGCGTGAATCTCAACTCCATCGAAACCAGCAGCCGCTGCGATTCGGGCTGTATTGGCAAATCGCTTCACAATATCATCAATGTCCTCGAGGGTCATCTCCTTTGGACACCCAAAGACAAAGGTTGTCACGATCTTTGAAATAATGTCGTTCCCCATATCAAGCGGAACAGCACTCGGGGCGATATTCTTGGCCAAGAATGATTTGCTGCCAGCTCCAATAGGCGACTGTCGGCCCGGATGGTTGATTTGCATGATCGTCGGCGTCCCCTTTCTTCGACAGACACCAACGAATTTCTTATACGCCTCAAGGACCTTTTCTTCTGGCAGTTTCCCATTGATGGAGCAATCAGAGAATCCACCGAGGTAGCGATCGTCAATCTGAACGTTCCCAGTCAAGATCATGCCCCAGCCTCCATCAGCCCAGGCACCGTATGTGCGTTCCATCTGCTCTGTCGTAGGGAGATTCTGGCGATCAGCCATTTCCTCAGCGAGGGCTGCCTTGACGAGGCGATTGGGCAGCGTGAGGCCGCATGGTAGCTCAAGAGGTTTCGAAACGAGTAAGTCTGTCATGATGTCGATTTATGTCTGTGGATTGTGAGGTGAAGTTCGCGTGAACTCATGTTGTTAAATATGAAAATCTCGCCGTCTTGTATTAGTCGTCGAGCCGAGGCCCGTGTCCGCGGCCAGAGTGGACTATTACCCAAAGGAGAAATATCTCCAGTGGACTCGGCGAGTCTTTGCTCCGATTCCATTTCCTTTGGCGATTGAATTGATCCGCTCATGGTTTGAGTCGGCATTATTGAAAAGTATTTAGTTGATGATATGTGAACTTGGACAAGTTTCTAATATTGTCATGGTGTTGATATAATTGGGTATATGCTTACATGTCAGCCTGCGGAACCATTTCGAGACTCTCAGCTGTCAGCTGCTCATGGCCTATCAGCGCGCATGGTCAACAATAATTTAACTTATAGTAAACAATTAATGTAAAATATCCCGAGTGTATATGAGGCCTTGAAACCTCAACCAAGAGGCAGTTCAATGTCGCGATTCGATATCTTGCTGTTTTTTGCTCGGCGTTGAAAGAAGATGAGGCGCAAAGTCTTGATTGGCAGCTCGGAAGCTAAACTTGATCTGATGGCATCGCAACGTTGATCATTCGATTTAGTTTGCTCGATAGTCTGATCATTTTTTCAATTGGCTAGGAAATGATTAGAAATTAATTTCATGCGGCTCGTATTTGTCCCGACTCCTTTTCCTCTCGATGACTACACTCAAGCACCCTTTAGGCATCCCATTGTACACGAATAATGAACGTCATTGAATTCAAAGGAACCATGGTAGACTTTCACACGTTATTTTGGTAGATGAATTGAGATAGCTTGAACCCCACATACTCAGAAGATGTCCATTCAGAAAGGGAATGACACCTTGGGAACATAAAGCTCTTCGAGATACTCCATCTCCTCATCGCTCAATGTTACCTGAAGTGCTCCCACTGCCTGATCAATTCTTTCTTCGCTCTCCAGACCGCAGATAGGCATACATCCCTTTGCAATCAGCCAAGATTGCGCGATCTGGGCCATAGCGACACCCTTCTTCTGAGCCAACTCCTCAACACGGTCAACGATGGCTCGATCGGTATTTGGGTCTCCACCGCGGAATAGAAGCTTGAGGAAGGGATCCTTCTGCTCTCGAGCATCAGTTCTATCTGTCCAAGAATGCGCAAGAACTCCCGCGGCAAGGGGAGACCAGGGTAACAGACCCACGCCGGTGTAGCTGCAGTAAGGATTCATTTCTCTTTCTTCTTCGCGATAGAGAAGGTTGTATAGACCTTGCATCGAGATGAGTTTATGCCATCCGTTTTTCTCGGCGACGTTCTGGAGCATTTGAAATTCCCAAGCTGCCATCTTCTCGGCCGTTAGCTTTTCAAAATATCACATGGCCGAGGTCAACATACCGAGCTGGCACCAATGTAGCGAACCTTTCCACTTTCGATTACATCATTGAGTGCTTTCATAATCTCCTCCGGAGGAACATCACGATCCATCCTGTGAATCTGCAAGACATCGATGTAGGTTCCCAGTCGTTCGACGCTCTGGTCCACCGCGTCAAGAATATGCTTTTGAGAGAGGCCAACTCTGTTGACGCGAGGACCATCGTTGCTGATGAGAGTCGCAGGATCAATAGAGCCTTTATCCTCGTCGACAAACTGGAAGCACTTGGACATGATGACCAACTTGGAGCGGGGAATGTTGTAGTGCTTGATAGCCGCGCCGATGATCCTCTCTGACTCTCCATTCGAGTATGTATCGGCTACATCCCAGGTATTGATGCCCTTGTCGAAGGCATACTTGAGGATTGGGAGAGCTTCGTCTTTGTTGAGAAGCCAGGGTTGCCAGTTTTTGTCGCCGAAGCTCATGCATCCCAGGATGATTTGTGAGACTTTGAGACCGGACTTGCCAACTCTGAGAGCCGGGTTAGTCGAGATGTTAAGGAAGAGAGGGGATCGTGAGATGCTCACCGGAAATCTTTCATTTCGGTTGTCCTGGTGATAGAAATGAATTGATAAATTACTTTTGAATGGTTATTGGTGAAAGATACAGACTTGTGGCTGTGAGCTTATTCCGGCAGAGAGAACCTAGGTGAAAGATACTGTGTGACAACCTCAAGATAGCAATAAATTCCACTGATTTATATACTTCTTCATATTACGATCTCACGAGGCAAGTGATTAAAATCATAGCTTTAGCTTCAAGTCGAGGATTAGCCCATAAGCCAAGTGCATGTACCGCCACTGGTTGAACTTTCATATATCTATCCGCGTATAGGCCCAGAAAGTCTAAACAAGCGAGAGCTGATCCGACCGGGATGGCGGCGCTAATGCAACTGGCTTATCCCCCACTCACATCCACGGATTTTAGAGGCAACAAGATTCCGCTTAATCAGATCTTTCAACCTTACGCGGCTGGCTTATTCCGAGGACCGAAGGCCCCACCATGGGTTCTCGATGGTTGTACATCGTCATTGTGGGTTGCTTCGTTTATGTCCTGATGGAGTTTACCGTTAAGTCCGTAGCCTCATTGATGATGGGAGATTTCATTATGGTCCGATGAGTATTAATAGAGAGGAAGCGCTCTCGAAGAACTTTGCATTGAACCATCACTCGAACAAGCCCTCGACCGTATCCTGACAGCAAATCATCATATCTCACTTTTCAAACCACTACTATTTCATTCACAATGGTCAAGACTATTCCCTTTGGCGACATCACTGTGCCATCGCCTGGCTTTGGAGCAATGGGTATGAGCTTTGGTCTCGGCTCTAACTTGAGCCTTGAGGAAGCCGAACCAGTCTTGCTCAAAGCTATTGAGCTAGGCTGCACCTTCTGGGATACAGCTGTATGTTCAACCAAAGGAGTAGTATGTAGTATGGATATACTGACTCTCCCAATAGGTAGTATATCAGGCTGGTGTCAACGAAAAGCTTCTTGGAGACTTTATCAGGAAACATAACGTCCGAGACAAGGTCTTTAGTAAGTCGATACCAAGTTCACAGACTTGAACTCAGGATTTGGTTTGACGTGAACCTTTGCTGACTTGATTTTATAGTCGCTTCAAAGTGTGGTTTCGATGTGTTTGGTAAGGGTGGAGTGACCAATTCTGCTTCCCACATCAAGGAGTATATCGAAGGGACTATCGAGAGACTTGGCTTTGCCCCTGACCTATACTATCTGCACCGAATTGATCCCAGTATGTGTTCCCCTAGCCTAGGCCTCTACAATTAAGATCATTCTGACCTTTGGTTTCTAGATACTCCGCTCGAAGAGTCCATTCCTGCTCTGGACGAAATCCGAAGGCAGGGAAAGACAAAGTACATCGGTCTATCTGAATGTTCCGCCAACACCTTGCGCAAGGCTAATTCCAGTAAGTTCATCGCTATAACAAGTGAACTTGGCTCACAAATTATAGTTGCCAAGATCGATGCAGTCCAAGCCGAATACTCGGCCTTTGAGACGCTGCACGAGACCGATGGTCTTATTGATACAGCAAAGGAGCTTGGCATCGCCTACGTCGCCTACAGCCCCCTTGGCCACGGCTGGCTGGTCGACGATTTCCCTTATAAGAGTCCAGATGATTTCGCACCCGATGATTTCCGACGAACAGGTACGTCTCCTCACCTCCAACCTCCTGCCTCCCACGTTGATTAACATGTACCCAGTCCCCAAGTTTCAAGGTCAAAACTTCTACAAGAACAAGGCTATAGTAGAGGAGATCAAGAAACTCGCTGTTCGCAAAGGATGCACTTTGACACAGATCGCACTGGCCTGGGTTGCGTCTCAGGGAATGATTGCTATTCCTGGTACGACCAAGTCACATCGTTTGGAGGAGAACTGGGCATCGAGGGATGTTGACTTGACTGAGGAAGAAAAGGCTGAGATGAGGAGGATTATTGATTCGGCGAAGCCACAGGGAAATAGGTATAGTGCTACTCATCAGGCTTTGGTTGGCCACTAGATTGGTTCATCAGTAAAGTCAACATGGATACCTTAGCAATCGAAACTTGAATATAGACCCATGGTTCTAGTGGATGTTGACGCCATTACCAACAACTCCACTGTAATACGCGCTAAAATTTACTTATCTTCCACTGAAGGTTATGCCAGTCCCTTCCCTGATCTAGGTTCTCTCTGCTGAGAGAGGAAATATCACTGCAACCTGTCATCGATTGTAATTGAACACTACGGAACTTATACTGGAATCATGCCCTCGATCAACATGGACTCGAACTCAGCGGTCAAAGATCAAGATGTGCTCGCAGCGCTTGATCGATTCAAGCCTCTACCCGATCTTCGCACCCACACAGACGACTGGACTGGTACAACTTCAGAGAGAAAGCGAAGACAGAATAGACTAAATCAAAGAGCATGGCGTGAGTATAGCCCATGACGTGGCGGTATAGCTTGACTGATAACTAGACCACCTGTAGGCCGTAGAAAGGCTGCTCGGGATACATCGAATGAAGAGACTACTCGCACTTCTCACGATGGATCGGTGGTGTTGAGCGACACTTGCTATTCAAAACTCTCTGGAGTACCGACAATTGGCGATGGCATCTTACTCATACCCGATACGTGTGAGGCCGAGAGACTTCGAAACTTGATACGGCAGTCTCTCGAAGACTATTCACTACAGACCCCGCGCCCATTTAATTTACACATAATCATCCGCCTAAATGTTCTAAACGCCATAGCCGATAACGCCACTGCAATCGGTTTCCCAAAAGAAAGTCTATGCCGCGATGAGTTCATATCACCCTTCTACCAGACCGGCCCGATCTTGTTACCCTCACCCAGCTGTCTCACGAGCCTACAGCCAACGTCGCTATAGCGCTCGACCACACATCATCCCTGGATAGACCTGTTCCCTTTCCCAAAGTTCCGCGACAATGTTCTTAATGATATGCAGAAAGGATTGTTTGATGATGATGAGCTGTGCGGTGATCTGTTGGGCGTTGAGGGAGCTGGAGTGGGAGAGCAGCCGTCTCTTTTGGTATGGACTGTCGCATGGGATGCGAAAGGCTGGGAAGTCAATGAGGCGTTTGTGAGGAAATGGGGGAGTTTAATTAGAGATTGTCCTGAGATCATGGAATCAACGAATTATTGGCGGAGAAAGAGGGGACAGCCTACGTTGACGTTTGGTGTTGACGCCCAGGCAGGCCCATGAAATAGCGAAGGCCGATTGCAGTATATCCTGACAATATTTGGCACGAACCTAGAAGAGAACGCGAAACGAGGCATTTATGAGGACCACTATTGTCTCTTAGAACCCTCCGCCTGCTGCGAGTCATCCCTCTTGGTGTCCGAAGGCATCGTGGGAGTAGTTGTTGAGCTGCTGATCCAGTGTTCTTCCCTCGTGCCTCCCTGAGCGGTATCACCCTTCAACACAATATCATCCACCAAGAAACTGGCCAGCAGACATAAAGCCATAAGAGGTATCGTGGTGATAAAGATTACTCGGAAGCCTTGCATGCGCGCATCGATGATGGGGCTTTCGAACTCTGCAGTGGTGGGGCCCCCAATAGCCCAAGTACCATCCAGGACGCGGTCACGAAGCCATTCAGGCACCGTCTTCGATTGAGAAAGGGCTTTGCTTAGAATAGCATAGTATGCAGTTGTAGACACAGCGATACCAACAACACCACCGAGGGAGCGAAAGACGTTGCGGGTTCCTGTTGCTACAGCACGATCTTCATCTGCAGAGTTGGCTTGCAATGCAACAAGGCCTTGATGACAGTTAGTCAATTGGGCTCATTGTAAGTCCAACTTTAAAGAAATCGCTCAACAAACCTGGCTGATGGACCCATCCTATCCCTGCTCCTTCAACAGCCAGAACTACTACGTAGACGGCGACATGTGTGTGCTCATTGAAGAGAAGCTTGAGGCCCGCACCGATCGTCCAGATCGTGAAACCAGTCCGCAATATAGGCATGTATCTGTAAACTAGTCAGAAAACTATTGGTGCTTCAATCGTGGGCCTGCTCACCTCGCGCAACGAGCCATGATGGGCCCTGAAGCAGCGCCAGCAAATCCTTGCGCGAGCAGAAACGGTACAATGAGCGTGGCGCTCTTTAGAGGCGTGAAGCCACGGACAGTTTGGTAGTATAGAGGGACAAAGTACTGTGTAGATTACCAAGCAAAGTCATGCAAGAATCCTGTGAGGATAAGTACAGCCGGGGATCTTTGCTTAAACAGTCTCAGAGGAATGATGGGGATTCGGGCAAAGAAAGCCTCGATAATGATGAAGACGAGCAGCATGATGACTCCAATGGTCAGGATGGAGATGGTCTTGACATTCTTCCAGGCCCACATGCTGCCTCCAGAGTTGATGGCCATCTGTGTCGTTTGTCAATAAGGTGCGACTATTGTAATGCTCGGGATACTCACAACCGTCAACACGATACCAGCAATCGAGGCCATCACTCCCATCCAATCAATCTTGCGGGCCTTTTCCTTAAAGCTCCCGGAAACGGGTTTCAGAGGCAAGAGTAGGAGAAGAAGCACAAAACATAGGGCTCCCATTATCGATGGGACCCAGAAGACCCATCGCCATCCGTCAGTGGTCCGTTGGATTAGCCCAGCGGCCACAAATGGACCAGAAGCAGCTCCGATCCCAATGGCAAGGCTAATAAACCCTTGATACTTCCCTCGTGATCTTAGACTAACGAGATCACTGACGATGATAGCCACGGAAGAGCTAATGCCACCCCCACCAATGCCACTGATAGTCCGACAGACATACAGCCAAACTGGCGTGCGAGCGAAACCACAGAGGAGGCCGCCTACCACGATACAACCCATCGAGACCAACAAGACAGGCTTTCGTCCGGTGATGTCGGATATCCTGCCATAAAGTGGCTGAAATGAGAGCTGGCCGAGAAGGTAAGACGTTCCGACCCAAGTAACAGTCGGACCAGCATCCAATGCCTCGGAAATAGTGGGCAACGATGTCGCGACAGAGTTCATGTCGAGATATGAGATGAAATAGCAGAAGCAGAGGCATAGGTAGGCGAGAATGAGACGGAAGAACGGTAGACGCTGTGATTGATCTTGAAGCTCTACATCTCCGCTGTTGCTTTCGGTGTCGGGGGGAACTGGTTGGTCTAATGTGCCAGTGAAGGAGTCGGCAGTCGTCGCTTTCTCAACATGATAGGGAGTCTGCTGACAAGGCTGAACTGGCGCAGGTTCAATCGCGTCCACTTGAGTCACCGAAGCCATGATGTGAATGGCTTTGAGGTTAAAGATGAAGATTCGGCGAGAAGCTGATCTTGACGGAAAGCGGCCTCTTATTGCCCTTGATGCTGTGAGCCGAGTTCCAGTCGGGCGGGCGCACATTGGTTGCAGGAATTAACAAGTGGATATCCTCTCTGTTTCAATTGAAGATTTACCTGATCACTCATCGAATCAGTGGCTTGAACATGTGTTTCCGTGTTGCCAAGATGATCCTTCAGAACCCCTCACGACAGATCATATCAGGCCCTGCGATGTCGGCAATGAATTGGCACGAACTGAGTCAGATGGAGGGCGATTTGGAGAATATTTGGAAGTGGTAGAGATTTCTCGAATATCATTTCCGATCAGCCTTGTACTATACATGCCGCTTAAAAGACCATTCTCCGTGCCCTACGACTCGAACATCGGAGTCGCCATTCCCAAGTACGACCTCCATCTCTGTGAATGGCGGCACAGTCACGTCAATTTGTATTTCCTCCCCCTCTGATAACTTCCAAGAAACCGAGACCTTCCCATGCGGTGTCAAATGCCATGTCCTCGCAGATGTGATATCCCCACTGACACAAGGATCAACACGACATCTCGTCCACGCAGGTTCCAATTGCTTCAGACCTGCCACACGCTCAACCATAAACTTGGCCACTGCGCCGTAGGCATAGTGATTAAAACTGGTCATGTCCCCTGGATTGATCGATCCATCAGGCATCATACTATCCCAACGCTCCCAAATCGTTGTCGCGCCCATAGTCACTGGGTAGAGCCAGGAAGGACACTTCTTGTTCAAAAGCATGCCGTAAGCAACGTCCATATGGTTCGTCTTTGCCAAAGCTTCACAGATGAATGGAGTTCCTGCAAACCCGGTACCGACGCAGTACTCATTGGCTTGTACAATTTCAGCAAGACGGTCACCTGCCCACTTCAACTGAGAAGATTCGGCGAGTAGATTGAAGCAAATGGCTAAAGCGTAAGCTGTCTGCGAATCTGAAGTCAAGCGGCCAGTCTCTGAGATGTAATGTTTGGCGTATTGGTCTCGGGCAGTGGCTGCCTTTGCTTTGTAGGCGGTGAAGTCATTATTTCCGAGTACCTCTGCAATTTGAACCATGATGTCGTATGAGTGGATCAGAAATGCGTTGGCGACAAGCATCATGTCAGTCGCTGACTTCTGAGGAGCATCTGGAGGAGCACTAGGGTCAAGCCAGTCCTAAGATCATGTCAGCGCGGAGTCATCAACGAAAAGGGTGGACTTACTGCTAGCTGGAACACGCTTGAGTCCCATAAGTGGTCTTTATTAGCTTCCTTGCCCATTGGCACAGCATCCAGCCACGCCACCATCGATTCATACTGCTGTCCCAGAATCTCCGCATCACCATGCTCCTCCCATAACGCCCAAGGCGCTAACACAGTGACATCATGCCAAATAGCAAAAGGGTGGACTTGCGCAAAGAGGCCGTCCACGATGGTATTAGGGGACACCATCGGTGGAATACCATTGCGCATCTTCTGTTCGTAGTAAAGGCCCTTGAGCCAATCGTTCAAGATACCGTGACATCCATAGAGGAATGTCGCTGTCGGGGCGAAGAGCGCGATGTCGCCAGTCCAGCCGAGACGCTCGTCTCTTTGAGGGCAATCTGTAGGGATAGAGAGGAAGTTGCCCTTGGTTGACCATCGGACGTTGCTCCATAGTTTATTGAGCATTTCGTCCGAGCAAGAGAAGTTGCCGGTTTCTTCCATATCCGTGTGACAAACAACAGCCTCGACTTTCTCCAGAATATCGTCCTGAGACCCAGGCCAATTGTCGATTTGGGCATATCTAAAGCCATGGAATGTGAACCTGGGTTCATAAACTTCATCACCTTCGCCCCGAAGAGTATAGATATCTGTGGCTTCGCAATGTCGCAATGGTCTGGTTCCAAGTTCGCCGTGTTCAAGAACTTCGGCATGATAGAGTGTGACCCTGTGGCCTCTCGGACCTCGAACATGAATGCGAAGATAGCCAACCAGGTTTTGCCCAAAGTCGAGCACCAACTTTCCCGATGGCGTGTCAATCTTTGAGATTGGCTTGATAGTCTCAATCCTTCGGGTTGGCTCCGCTGATCCAGCTACGAGTGCCGTATCTTCAGCCAAAGGTGGTAGAACTTGGACTTTCTGCCAATTTCCTGACACAGACCCTGCCTTTGACCAACCTTCTACTTCAGCAGTGGCATCGTACTTCTCACCGTCGTATATTTCAGCCATACAGATCGGTCCTTGGATTGTATCCCACGTCTCATCCGTTGATATCGTCGAGACACTTCCATCCTTTGCCGTAATCTCAAGCCGAGCAAGCAGCGCTGTCTGCGTCCCATGAATGTTTCGCTTTCCACCTTCAAACCCAAGACGTCCTCTGAACCAACCTTCAGCAACGCGAGTTCCAATACAATTCTCGCCTTCTGAAAGAAGATCCGTCACATCAAAGGTCTGATATCTCAGACGATGCTCATATACTGTCCACCCAGGCGCAAGAAAGTGATCACCGACTCTCTCCCCATTAATCTCGGCTTCGTAGACTCCGTGAGATGTGATATATAGCCTTGCGGATTGGATGGCTCCATTGACGCTGAATTGTTTGCGGAACAAGTCTTCCGGCAAGGGTTTGTCCTCTTCGTCTGACCACGGTGCGGAGATGAGCTGAGTACCTGACCAATCTTGCCTGTTCAAAAGGCCAGCTTCAACACATTCGGCCTCGCTCCAGGACGTTGGCTTAGACTCGTTGGCAAGGTATGCTCTTACTCGCACCGCGTAGCGCTGCCGAGAACTGAGTGGCTCCTTGCTGGGCCATGGTACAAGATATGTCTGCGATGACTTGACTTTGTAGGCTCTCGCCTCCTCGGGTTCTCGTGACTTTGGGTCGAATTTCGTGAGTTCAATCTCATAAGCATCCTGCTTGAGATTCGAACTACTCCCCTCAAAGCGCCATGAGATTCGAGGTTTTGTCTCATCGATTCCAACAGTATTTCCAGGCCTGTAATGTTCGAATCTGACGCCGACGACTTTGATGTTTGCCATTGTGATGGTGGCTGAAGCGAAATAACCCTGACAAGTTGTCAATCCATCATAAGTCTCACGAAACGAGAGCTCTTTAATGGTACGATGTTATCTTCAGCTCTAGTTTTCGGTCATTCGTTACCGTCGGGTCAATGACAACCGATGAAGCTCTTGGCTAGACTTGGCTTCCTCCACATCCCGATGAGGAGATGTTACACTAGACACGGTTTACGGTTGAACTTCGCTTCATCGTGTACACATTCGGTGAAACTATTTCCAATTTTGGAGTTGGTAACCGATCTAGAGCGGTCTAGAGTTTGGCAATGTATCGACAGCTCCGAGCTATGAAGGATCTAGTGGTCTGATGATCGACTTTGATCCCCAGCGGACGAATGCATGGGTAAAGCCCGGTTCATTATGGCTTTGTGAGTCTCACACACGAGTCTGCGGATGCCACTTGAGCATGACTACGGGATGGAATTCTATCCTAAGGCTCGGCATAATAAATACGTGATGACTTGGTGAAGTCCAAAAGATTATGACCCATACCATCACGAGAGACTGTTGGGAAGCAAGAAAACATCTGAAATTAATCTACGATGTTTAAGATTAATTGGTTCAAATATTTTCTTATATACTCAACATGCCAAAAATCTTATCATTACCTTGATTTAATAAATGTCCCGAACCAAGCTGCCATTCTCTGAAGATCACTAAAGGTTTGGAGCATCACTTCGCAGCAATCATCAGCGCATCTGTAGGATATGCTTGATTCAAATTGAGTTATCAAAGCAGACAGTCATAAACCCCATATCGACATGAAATAAGGCCGACCCCGTGTTAAATTGCCACAGATATTCATCAGCATTATCAGCACTCAAAGTTCTCTATCACTGCCAAGGCCGTTGAATTTGGATCATGCCTCCTCAGTAATCGCAGTAGCAGACTTCTCTTTGAACTTTGCCGCCGGAGTCTTGGTCTGGAAGAGATAATCGATCTGGGCATAAGTGATGTTTTTGGTCTCGGGGATCTCGATCCAAGTCAGAACGAACCCAATGACACAGAAGCCGAAGAAGACGAAACCAATCTTGCCTCCCAAGTTACCCTGATCAGCATTAAACATATAAGGAACACAGAGAGAGAAAGCCCAGGTCATAAAAGCGTTGACAAAGAAACCGATACCAAGGGTCTTGGCTCGAAGGACGGTTGAGGGGACTTCGGCAGCCACGATGGGATACGCTGAGCCTGCGCCCAAGTTACCAGTGCAAGCAGCTAGCAGAAGAGATACGCCGATGAATCTGTAACACTTGTTAGTCTGGCATGGTGATAGAGTTGTTCGGGGAGACGTACCTCAAGGCTGTCTGATTCTGGGGCCAGAAGCCAGCGACGCCCATTCCAATAAAGATGGTACCAGCGACAGCGAAGCTTGCGAGGATAGCAAATCTTCGGCCAACCTTGGACATGATGACCCAAGAGACAAGAGTGCACGCCATGCTCAACCCAACGCCAATCTGATTCAGTGTGAGAGAAAAAGTCGGAGTCATGCCAGCCATGATGAAGAAGTAGCTAGAGTTTGAGACCAGTGTTATTCCCATAAACTGCTGAAGAGTGTTGAGCAGAGCAACGATACGAGTTCTTCGCAGGTTGGTGCCCTTGAAGCACTCCGAGAACGAAGGCTGCTCGGTATTCATTCTCTGCTCTTGCTGGATTGTAGCTTCAATGATGGCAATTCGTTCGTCGATGTTATCGCACCCAAGGGTAGTCAGAGCCTTTTTAGCTTGGTCGATCTTGTTCTTGCCAGCGAGGTATACAGGACTTTCGGGGACGACTAGGGCTGCGAGGACGGAGTATGCGGAGAATGCCCACTGAGAGGCAAAGGGGATCCTGAAGGCCCAGTGTGTCATTGTAGCGACCTCCTTGAACACGACTGTGATGGCAATCATCTGGCCAACAGTCTAGCAGCGCTTTGTTAGCGTCGTCGGTGTGTCGATAGATAGTAATACTTACAATCATGAAAGGGTAGAAGCCGAGGAGTATAGTTCGAAGCTTGGGTGGTGAAATCTCAGATACGTATGTTTGGCACGTCGACATGCTAATACCCATAGCCAGACCGATGAAGAACTTTCCAACCAAAAGGACACCGCGTCTATGTTCGACGGTCTCGGGGTTGCCGGACACAAAAGTAATTGCCGTTCCTAGAGAAGTCCAAGTTAGATAGGATCAAGAGTCAGGATTTGTTGTGTCGACTTACCAACAGCAGAGATGAGACCACCGACTCCGAACATGATCTTTCGACCAAATCGATCCTGGAGAAAGCCATTGCTTGCTGCGCCAGCCATGATTCCCATTGCGCTAAAGGCTTGCCAGAGACCTTGCCACAGAGCTGGAAGGATGAAAGTCTCGCCAAAGGGGGAACCAAAGGTGATTCTGCCGAGTCAGCCATTTGTATCAGATATTGGTTTGGGGGTCTGCGACTCACGAGAACATAGGGAGGGCGTTGATGGCTCCCTGAACGAGAACATCGTATCCAAAAAGGAACGCACCGCAATTGGCGAACCAAGTGAAGATAATCACACGAACATTCTGCCTAAGGAGTTTCCAAACAGTTGTGTTGCTCTCCTCTGCAACCTCAACGGCTAGGATAGTCTCCTTGTGGTCAACTCCCATGGAGTCAGCCTTGCTCGTAGTTCGTTCGATATTCGACATTCTTGAGAAGTTCACTGATGCTGATTGTTAACATCCACGATTGGGTCTGGTATCAGGAGTTACTTATAGGGAGAGTATCATGGTTAATCGTCTGATCCAGTGCCGTGGTTCAACCGACGCGTTTCCAATTAAGCTCATGGTGCATCTGGGGCCCCGGATAATTGACTGATCTCCCCGCATTGTCTGGGATGTTTTTCGGATTCGTGGAGGAGGAAGAGTCTGAGGCTTGATCTAGAGCACCCTTGGTCGGGAAAGTGGAGGGAGCTCGGTGCATCTACAGCCGAGAGATATTAGAAGATGGACCACGCGGACAACAGGATGCTGCAACTAAGTCGTTTCATATTTGAGATATCTTCAAGATCGTTTTGTAATTCTCTGAAAAGAGATGTGGTAGAATTCTGCTGGCAAGGCTCCGTCCAGACGATTTGATTCTGCGGTATATCAAGCCTCCCATACTCAAATATGCCATAAGAAGTATCCATCATCGAATTCATTCAATTTAATCTCAAGTTACTCTGTCTACGGTGCCTCATGAAGTCCAACTATCGTTCGAATCTTGTTCTCATCCCCTAGCTCTCCCGGCTTTTGCGTATCCCAAAGTTCAGCTGCCTCCCTCGTGCTATCAAGCTCCGAACTTCCTATTTGCAATATTTGCGTATTGCCCAGTTCAGACTTTTCAAAATCGAATTTCTCGATGCTATCCACTCGTTCCGTTGTTCGTCTACGCGTGAAGCGTCTCCATAGACATAAGCCTACACCCCCGGAAATCAAAAGGCCCGCTACTGTGACCCCGACTGAAACTCCCACCAATGCCGCCGTGGATAAACCTGAATTGCTTTTTGGGTTGGTCACTGAATGATGAGTCGTCTCTGTGGAACTCGTCGAGGTTTCTGATGCTTGAGACGCTGTAGAAACGGGCGTTGAGTTTGAGGCAGCCGATGCTTTGAGCTTTTTGGAATTTGTTCCTGAGATATTGAAGGATCCAGAATTTGCGAGAGGGATATCCTTGTCTGAAGAGTATAGAGCAAAGTGAAAGACAGTGTCTTCAGACTCTGGAGAGAAACTACTGGAACTTGCGTTCCAGGCATGTGAAGTCTCAGTCGTGTTTTCTGCATTTTATTAGCCACTTGAGAATCAGAGAGATGTCGGTTATATTGACCTAACAATTTACTGTACCACTCAACCGCCAACTTCGGATAGTCTTGCCATAGGAAGAGATTGCAGCCTTCATGATCGGTCGTCCACTTTATTTCAATTTCGTCGTTAACTCCATATACTTGGTTTTCTGACCACGGATGACTCCACAATTCAGGTGTAATAAAGTCGGAACTACACAGCCCACGGCCCGCAAAAGCGACAACCGCAAGACACGTCGGGAAGAAGCCAAGGATCATCGCAACAGTTCAGTTTGAGGCTCAAAATGACCGAGAACACATTTCAAGAGGGGAAAGGCAAAGATAAAAATTCCATGCTGCGCCTCAATGCACTTCTTAACGGAACCTCTATCTTTGTCAGATTATAGATCCTTGTCCCGCTAACCAGCCTCCCTAGACAGCACGATACCACGATGTTAGGCCCAGAACTCGATGCGAGGTGAGGATGGATGAGTAAGCAGCGAGCGAGCCAATGGACAACCATGATAGTCTATGGCCGTTGGATTTAGGTGCAGGTAATGACGCACTTGACTTTTGATAAACCGTCGAGTAAGCCAATAGAGGCTCAACGTTTGAAGCAACGGCGTGTTCAGGGACTTATTCCCGCATTTTTTACGCGGTCAGTTGGGTTTAGGCTTCAGAAGGATCAGAGGCTATTAAGGATATCTTGAGGCGGTAAATGACTTTCGAAAGCTCAATACTAAGCCATGCTGCCACAAAATCTCCTGACTCTACTGTTCTAGATAACGATCATAGTCAGGCTGCCGACTTCTCACAACAGAGACGAAGAAGCCAAGAACAGCAAAATAATTACAAAGAACAGGAACTGCAAACAAGACAGCGCGACTCCCCCTCGAAGAACCAAGAAAGAATGCGAGGAATGCTCCCAGGCAGAGCCCAGGCAAGACAAGATCACGATCTTTGGCATCGTACAGTAAGAAGGGGAAACTTGAAACAATGGCTGTTAATAAAGTCAATAGCCTCTGCCGATATGTCGCTCCCAGGGCACAGGCGATGATCATGCTTGCAATCGCGTACAAAAACACCGCCATGCAGAAAGTCCCTTTGTCGAAGTGGCAGTATAGTCCAACAGAACGAAGAGTGTTTTCCAGGGAAATGAAAGCAACGAAGTACATGCCTTCTACAAGACGCAACTTGTGCCTCCACATCCATCGCCATACACTGAAATGTCCTTGAGGCAGGGGTTTCTCTGGATCAGATTCCTCCGACGATGTCGGAGCTGGTCCCCCTGTGAGAAGGAGCTGAATCTCGTCTTGCAGCTCTTTGTCAGTGAAATTTTCCCAAATAATTCCAGCAGACTTCAATTGCTCTTTTATTTGGTCCGTCATCTTGATAAGACTCTTCCAGCCTTCAGGCGAAGTTGCAATATCATTTTGTTGTAGCGTCAAGTGTGCGGTCGTCCATAACACAACAAGGCCAACACTCCACGAATGGAGAAGAACAGTCATGACAAATAATTGAAGAAATGAAAATCCCCATTGATATTCGATAGATTCCTATGCGTTTCAGCTTTTGGTGTGATCCTAAATTCATAACGCTATGAACATACTCCATTCTTTATTGGTTGACATATCCCTTCAGCTTGGACGTCTTTCACGTTGTATATCTCATCCTCGACAAGAAACGTCAATGCTGAGGTGTCTGGGTAAGGATTACGAGGTGTTGGAGATATCGAGTCGGTATGGTTAGTCGTCCAGTACCAATAAAACGTGGTAGGAAGATAGAACGCCTTGACATTGAGGGGAGGCCAATTCAGTGTCTTATTACGGAAATGGGTTTTCTGGCCGTGCTTGGTTTTCTGACTACCCTTTCCCTCAAATCCATAAGATTGAACGTCTAGCGAGTAGTCAATATTTAATACTTTGTAATACCATACAAACAGACTTCAGGACACATACATTCTGAGACATCTTTCTGCAGCTGACAGTCAGCTTGCACGTTATAGAGGTCTCGCGGCTCATCACACGTTTCATAGAGCTCCGTAGAAGATCTCGAAGTTGTTGTTGAGTCTAACGAACTCGTAAGTTTGTGTACTCGCTTATGCGCTTCGTGAGTCGTCTTACTGCCTTTCCATAACACGGGATAATCTCTACTGAGGGAATCCACTCTATCCCCATCTCGTATCACATAAGCGATAGGGGCGATTGCCGGAAACTGAATAAGCTTTCCACTTGCGCTGTTAACATAAGCCTTGTTGTACGGCGTATATCCGGTCATTGAACTGGCAAACGCCGGGAACGCAAGGATGAGCAATGCCGTCCAAATCATGAAGCACATGACCTTTTTGGATGCGAGTCCAACGTTGAAGAAGCCAGCGGCCAGTTTCCATGTTGCGAGCGCGGAGTTGTCTTTCTGGAACCTGATAAGCCACGCTGTGCTATATGCCGCCGGTTTTGTAAGAAGAGAGAGTTGGAGATATTCGACAAACACTCGCCATGATACAAAAGCCATGAGTGTTTGGCCCCCTCGACCTATGACCTATAGTTTCAAGTTAATCTTGCAAGCATTAGATTAGTCTTCGACGCGGGCACCCACCAAGTCCCAGATAACGTCCACGAGCTTTGCGGTTCCAAAACTCAGGCGACCCCAGCTAAGGGTGATCTGAAAGAATCCTCTAGGTGCCCACCAATCGAATCTACCAGGACGATCGATCCCACCGAACCGAAACTCTCCATCTGGCTGGCAGGGGCTTTCATCATCGCCGAGCCCCAGTGGTAACAGACACAAATAGATGAGCAAGCCGAGGACAGAAAGGTTCCAGCAACCAACCCAAACAATATGTCGAACGAGACTCAATTCGAATGGTCGATCGGTCCTGGGGGGTTTCACAAAGAAGTTCAGATCACAAAAGGCGTCTTTGAATGCCTTGGTTACTGATGTTTGGTCTGATGGTAGGTAACCGAATATCCCTCTCCAAGTTGAGATTTTCTGCGATAAGGACTGCTTTGGTAAATGTTGCTCCGCATCGACTTCCGTGTCACAACTGAGTAATAATGGTCTCGTTGGAGTAGCCATTGCAAGCCTTTCACCCCCGGTCGCCAGGTAGAGGACAGATGGAAAAAAAACCGAAGCCAGAAGTGCGAGAGCCCGATTTAATACAAAATTACCATCACCATACTTCTACCTCTCACTATTTTTAACTCCCTGCAGTTCAAATTTTCAGATTCATTTTTCATTCGCCATAATGCAAGCCCGTCTTACCGCAGTGATGTCTAAAGGGTGTCTAGGTGGATCTATATAGTCCTCCAAACCAATCACGCACTCTTAACACTGATCAGGCTGTGATAAGAAAACCGCCATTGGATGTTGAATACCGCTTCAGCTGCACATTCAAGCCTATGATGTATGTGGTGGCGGAGTATAGGCAAATGAAACCCAAATGGTAGTTATCAAGTTTAATATCGGCAGAATGTAAAACACTATCACTAGGTTCTCTCTGCCGGAATAAGCTCTCAGCCACTATCACTACTCTCTCACGACTAGGTCTTTTGCTGATTTATTTATGGTCATTATATCATCATTGTACTGCTAAGTAACTGCATATAACTTCTACTGTACATAAAGAGCCAGGAGGCTACTCGGTATTGGTTAAACGGCGGAAACAAAAGTATAGCCAAAACATCATGTTCGTTCAGAATATCATTCCCTTCTTACAGACACCTCATAGTTCAGTGTCTCATCGGGGTCCGGGGAAGAGTTCCTTATCCTGAGTGCCCTCAACAGCATTGTTACCCTCAATATGGCTGGTGTCAGGCTTCTCGTGAGGGTAATGTCCGTCATTGGCAGCAAACTCGTACAGCGGAGGGAAGGGAGCAACATCCTTGCGCAGGATGTACTTCTTGAGGTACCAAGGCAGCTTCCTCCAGTAGTATGAGGCATGCTCTCTGTTAGACACGCCAAAGACGTTGTCGAGTTCCTCAAGAGTCAGATTCTTGGTTTCAGGGAGGAGGAAGTAGCAGAAGACCCAGCCAAAGATATTCCAAGCACCATACCATCCGAAGGCACCAGTGTTAGAGAAGGCCTCTCGTAGAGCTGGCCAAGTGAGACTGATGATGAAGTTGAAGCCCCAGGTGATAGCTGTACTGGAAGCCATACCAATGTCTCTGATATGGAGAGGGAAAGCTTCAGCGCTGTAGGTAAAAGGCACGGGTCCAAGGCCGGGAGAATAGACTGCCATGAAGAGATAGAGGCCCAAAGTGATAGTGCCAATCTTGGGGTCACGTGGTTGGTCGGGAAGTTGGAATACTCCGCCAGTGAAGAAGAGGCACGCTGCCATGAGAGGGAAGGTAACCAGAAGAAGGTTTCTGCGTCCAAATGTATCAATGGTGTAGATTGCAGGGATAGCGAAGAGGAAGTTAATGATGCCGCCGCCCATGGAGACGAGGAGGGCCTCAGAAAGGCTGTAGTTGGCATCGGTGAAAATTGAAGTAGAGTAGTATGCAATCACATTTACGCCGCAGAACTGCTGCATGAACTTGTGTAATTTGTTAGTAATTTTGACTCATTTAGGGGCTGGATATCTTACCATGCAGAACCAGGCACTTTGAGCAGCACGTCTGTTGCGGCGTACAGTGAAAAACTCCTTGAGCAGATTCCGACCTTCGCGTTCCCCACGCTCGATTTCCAGTAGTTTGTAAGCATAGTACATATCACGAGTAGCTTGGACAGGTGAGAAGCGGAGCTTCTTGACGGATCGGAAAGCTTTGTCAAATCGACCGCGTTCCATGTACCAGCGCGGAGATTCAGGACAAAAGTACACTTGGAGCATGACAACCAGCGGGGGAATAGAGGTTGAAGCCATCATCCATCGCCATGGAGAGTTTGGACCACCGATTATGGTAACGTTCTGGAAGGCAACGCATACGATAAAGCCCAGGGCGATGCCGAAAGCAGTCCACATCTGGAATTTTGATTAGCCCATGATCTTCAATCACTATCGAGAGTCTTCTCACCTGCCACATCATGGTCAGAGCACCACGAATATTCTTCGGTGTAGATTCGGCAGAGTAGACAGGCGTTGTGCTAGACTTGGCACCAACGGCGAAACCAAGCATGAAGCGAGCAGCTAGGAAGTTACCAAGACTATCAAATTTCAGTGAGATGTCAACTCTTAAGATATCAATCTCAGACTTACGAGGTAGTGCAAGCCATCCAGAAACCAGTAACCGTAGATATAGCGCAAGAGATGAAGATGGTTCCGCGGCGGCCGGTGTACTTGTTGAGAATCGGACTGGTCCAGCAACCGATAACCGCAGAGCAAAGGTAAGGGGCACCGTTGGTCAGACCCTTCATCCATACGTTCTCAATATTGAACTCTTCAAAGTAGAATTCCTATCATCATTAGATACCTCCAGAAATGCCAAGATCGATTCAGCATACCTGCGCACCATTTACGGTGGTCTGATCCATACCCTGAACAATGGCCGATCCAGCACAGAGAGTACATAGGAAGTACAAGGCAAAGGGCTGATGCCATCGAGATGTCTCTTCCTTTCTCAGGATCGCCTTGTCATCTTCTGAAAGAATCTCGATTTTCTCAAAGCCACCGGGTGTATTGTTAACTTGAGCGACGAGAGCTCCCTTTCGGAAATCTTCGCGGTGTTCGGAAAGGCCCTTGGATTCGACAAAAGCGTCAACATCAGCGAGGACCTCTTCTCGAGTCATGCCAGCGAGAGGATTGCGTAGGAGAGTTGCTTTCGAGACTCTTCGCTGACCGAAGCCAGCGCCCTCATTGTCGTTGACGAAAGTACCATTGCTGCTGGAGTTGCGGTAACTGTCATTGTTGGGGCCAATGTGATCCGTGTCGTAGGCAGGCGGAGCCTCAGTGTCGGCTCTTGGCAGGGGCATGGTACTTATCTCGAAGAAACAAGATAGCAGATGAGAAGCAGACCACTCAAGAAAGCGGTAATGTCACTGGCAACTGAGTCTGGGGAGAATTTGGGGCCCCGGATTCTGTCGAGGAAATACTTTGGATGCAACAGATTCGCGGAAGCTGGGGACGGTCCAATTATTATATGTCTTTTTGGAAAGGATTCGAGAAGACTTACTCCACGCGATGAGCGAACGTTCAAAGGAGTTTGAGGATGGAGGAGTGGAGGCTGCCAAGATGATCGTCGGATTCTTTGGCTGTGTGCGGCTCAAAGCTCGGTGTATCCCTGTCTCGGCAGCACATTTTATGACGTTGTCCAAGAGGTGAGATGAAGTGAGATGTCTCTTTGCTGCTGCCTCTCGAATCCTTCAAGGGGAGACTGTGTGATGATGACGCGTTGGATGTAACGGGAGTTGAAGTTTTAATCTGACCGCATGCGTGGTTTCACGTGGTGGTTTCTCCCACGAAGACCGCTCCGATTCATCACTCTTGTCGTTCTTTTACTCGCAGGGGTGCTCTCGTCCGTCTCGTTAACGTGGTCGGAAGTCGGAGAATTGTCGATTGAGTTCTGCCCAAAGTTAATCAGCGCTTATCCTCCACAAACTCAAAAAAAGAAGAAAAAAAACGAAGCTAAAAGAGCCTCACGCAAACCTGCCTCAAGCCGCCGACGTTAAATCGTCCGCCAAGCCCGTTATGTCTCCTCCAAGAACGATCATCGGCGCAAAGACCCTGGTAAGCCATCTCGATTAAGCTTAAATGGGCGACCCTCTCACGACAAGGATGACTTGGCGCTAGTCTGGGCGTGCGTCACAGTCTGCCGACCAAACACTGCACTTGACGTCAATTCTTTAACTGTCGCAAGAGCAAGTTTTCGATGGTAGCTGTGAGGTTTTGGGTGTTTTCGCTTACCCCGGATATTGAGCACGTGGATCTGAGCCAGAGTTGTTGTAGTGGTTTGCTAAGGACGAGCTTATCTTGACCTCCGCTAAGTTCCAGGTGAGCTTGATAAGCGGGGTTGAGATTGACCACATACGTCGGAGCTACCAAGCATTGGCAACTTGACTGCTCAACTTCAGATACTTGGCGACATGTGTACCACTCGGATTACCAAATGTGGTCCAAATAAACTCTATCGATCCTCGGATACCTCACGAGACGACTGGCTGTCCGGTAGCTGAGATATGTGGACCTGTCCCAGTTTACCCCAAAGTGCAAGACATGTTCCACAAGAGCTTCTTGGTATGGAGAAGACCCAATCTTTAATTCTGTTGCCTGTTGACTTGGCCGGGCTTGTCGTTGAGCCAAGAGCTAAGCCTTTGATCATATGAAAGGCAAATCTTTCAGTCTGCATGTTGTTTGCATGGCTTCGGGAAAGTTGTGGACATTGACCGCGAATCTTTCAACGTACAGTTTGGAAACGGAATTGTTCCTGGCACTTGGCCAAGCTCTGAATTTCTGAGCGATTCGTACATATGGAGCTGTGTCACTGAGATGTTGCAGCGCTGGTGCCTCGTGGCTAAGGGTCGGTCTTGGTCGATAGAAAAAAGCGAGGATCGCCGGCAACAGGCTTCTCGGCTATCTAGACTATCAGCTCTACATCAAGGGTCTCTCTCAGGTGAGCTAACTAACTTTTCATACGTGCGGCTCAAACGCGGATGGCGGAAACCAACGTCAAAGGGAAGTCTACCGCGGTTGTAGGGAGGCTATCATGCAGTAGGTCACACTGGCTACCATCCGTGTACCTTGAATACTTCAGTGTCTCTCCTAACAATCCTTATTTCTTTGAATATTCAGACGTTCTTTTGTTGTCGTAGTGAAGGCAGAGGGCGGAAAGTCGTCGAGTGTCACCATGTGGTGTTTTGCCAACACACAAACAAAGTTCTTTCGTTGGGTGACTTTTCCACGGCCGTGGAAGCGGGGTTACGATCCCAGTTTGCGGACTGTTGCATTGGTAACGCATGTAGGGCAATCAAAAGTGGAAAGCATCGGTTTTCCTTCTAGAATTTCAAAGGCATTAGCCATGTACTCGACAACACTCGACAATGAGCCTAACGAGTTTGAGCCTGCATGAATCCGAGCCATTGAATTTTATGGCATACATGTATTACATCTTTGTGGTCTCATTAAGGTACTAGGTTAGTACCTTAGGTACCGTAGTTAAGCGTGGAGTTGGAGAGTACACAGACCCAAATGCACATATCAGATTGCCATCAGGCATCAATCTTAACGCACAGATACACTATCAACCAAATATCACTTTCGAGATCTGACATTCACTTGATCTTTGTATGTAATTACGGTAGCACTCAGCTCGAGCATTGGGGCTCCACCTGCATCTCCTTGTACCAAAATATCAAGAGTAAATAAGGAGTTGCTCAGGAGCTGCACCACCACTTCATCTACCTGATTTACATCCCGCCTTCAGCTGAGATGCACATGCATGGTATATGAGCACCCAAAACTCATTCATAGCTCACTCGTAGCTCTGCCCCTTCATAATTTATTCCCATCTTCACCACCTCTACTTCAGGCGCTTCCAGGCCTCGAGTCTCCGGTTAACCCCTATCACCCTCTGTAACTACTATGAATTGCAGATGTTGCCTCGTCAGTGCCTTCACTCCCACTAGCGCCTTCTCTCTCCTTCCTCCTCGTTCTTTTGTGACTTCATCCTCACTTCTGCCTGATCTTTAGGGCCCACAACTGAGGCACCTCACAGAGACCTTCTCCCCTTCCCCCTCTTCTCTCTTCC
>JAAQRH010000941.1:0-29370 GCA_013186785.1 Fusarium pseudonygamai
CAAAACCACAAAACCACAAAACCACAAAACCACAAAACCACAAAACCACAAAACCACAAAAATGCCACCTGATTGCGCTGGTTAGCTTGGCTGATTCCCATGATGGCTGCCCAGGGTTCACTTACTTCCGAGCGGAAGGATTGCTTTCCGGCCACTGGCCAGGGACCTCCAACTGCAACGGGATTACGAGGACTATTTATTTGTCAGCGTATGTGAACCACCAAGAATCTGGGTGCAAACGTACCAACTGGCCATTCCCAGACCTGTCAGTTGAAGACTGCAGGTTCCTCTGGATGTTCGTTGAGGACCTCTTCGAGAGGTCTGACAAGCATCTTGTCCCTTCCATGATACCAAACAGTAGGGAGGGCGATCTCACCAGGCTCACTACAGCGACAATACTAATCAGAATCAGGCCATAAACAGATCATGGATAAGACTTACGACTGGTGATCTTTGGCTGCCACCGTCTTGCCTCCGGGCTCAACAGACACTCTCAGAAACGGGCATTCCTCAGAGACCAAAGTCAGCAGCTGGAGAAGCTAGTCCAGAGGGTCGAAGAACAGAGAGAAGGTTCTTCTGACAGGACCTTCTTGACAAGCTTGCTATCAAGAGTTAGCCTTTGCTATGTACCATGGATAGCTCAAGGACATACAGAAGCAGCGAGCTGTGGCTGCAAAGCTTGCTCGTCGAGTACACAGAAGTGCGAGAAAATCAGGACTAGGCAACTAGCTATATAAGTTAGCAATCAGCAAGCTACACAAAGATCGCAAGCAGCGCTCACAAAGGACCGATCGTCCAATCATTGCATCAGCAATGTTGTCAGAATTGGTCCCAGATACAGGCGGACTCACTCACATCTAGCTTTCAGGATGAGGAGATAGACTTCAATAAAAAAGCTTAATCCCCCAGACATGGCCACTGACGAAGTCACACGTGGCTGCTCGAGAGTTAGTGTCAGCCTTACTGAAGACGCCAAATGCAATGGGTAAAAGACACGCTCACCATGAATAAACACAGTCAAAATCACATTAAGTTCCCTCGAAGAGGGAGTCGTACTTCTTATCGGTAGACATTGTATGGCGGTGATCTTTTGGCCATTTGTATTGCGCAAGGTCGAAGTAAATGATTGCCCACTTGGTGGCAATATCCGCGTGGTCGGTCATAAGTTTTAAAAACACGAAGTCGTCCCTCAAGCCCTTGATGAGAAGATCTCTGGCATGAAAGAGGCGCTCGCAATGCATAAACATGTGGTATACCGTCTGTCTACCCGTCCCGTAAGGGCATTCCCAGGTTGTGGCCCTCTAAAAAGAAGCTACGCGTTAGCAGGGGAGGAATTGTGCAAGTGGGTTGGTAATATTGCTTACCTTTCTCGTATATAGGTAATCGTTGAGCCCAATCTTCTCTGTCCGACATTGTATCAACATGGTGGATTGAGCACGCGAAAGGCCCTCGTATCGCTTCCGGTTGTCGAGCCCCCAGTTCTCGATAAGCGCCGCGGGTTTGTGTCGTGTTGGATGTGCTCGCCCTCGGCGATACTCATCCCATCTTTTGCAGCTGGCAGCAGTCGCACGTCGACGTGCAATCAAGCGAATGGTGACGAGGCGATCAACGGGGTTTTTCCAAAACTGCTCACCGAAGGCGACACCGTACTTGCGCATCATCTCTCTGTGACCCGTATCTCGAAGGAGTCGCGCTTGGTTGTCCATGACCTCGAAGGGATGCCGTTTGCTTCTGGTGACCGTGCCGCTCTGTGTAAGGTCGCTTCGGACTGTCGCCAAGAACTCATACTCAGGTGTATCAAGAATCATGGCTCGGTGTGTCATTGCATGTCGTGTTAGCGTCACTTCAACATCATCGATGACAAGCTCCTTCTCAAGAACCCTGGCGCATGTGCCTTTGAGAGCTCCAGAGATTCTCAGCAGGCACTTGTACTGCAGCTTCTTGAGCCTGTCGAGATTGTACTTGGGGAAGCTCCAATTCGGCTTCCCCTCTCCATGTTCTTTGGCCCACTGAATCTCGTCCAGTCCAGACAAGCACAAGTCAAGACTTTCGTAGTCACCGTAAATGAACCACGCGGGGCAAGCGTAGGTAATTGTCGAGCGTATCTTGGTTGCGTAGAGTGTGACCAGGTCCAGGAGAGGGGTCCCGCAAACAGAACCGGAGAATCGGGTCAAGATGGCTAGCTGGCGTTCGACTTTGGCCTCGATCTGTGTAACGGCAATTTGTTAGATACATGTCGGGGTGAGGCTCGAGTCTTAACTTACCTCGGCGATGTGCGCTGTCCATCGCAAGCGACGATCGACAATGACCCCGAGAATTTTGAGCTCATCGACAGGCTCATTTTTCGTATCGAACCATTCAATATTGACAGTAAGTCTGCAGTCAGGGTCGCGACTCCACGGAGGCTTGAAATGCATCAAGTGGTACTTCCCAGTCGAAAATGTAACACCCATTGGTCTCGCCCATTTGAGAATCTCTTCGTGAGCAAACTCCAAAGCTCTGCAGTTGGTGCGATAGGATGAAGACACAACCATGATGTAAGTGTCGTCGACAAATGCAAAGCAGTAGAATTGCACGGACTTGAGCCAGCTTGGAGCCTCGGACCCCCAGGCCTGTTCCGACACCATGCGGAGCAGGGGTGCAGTGTAGAATAGGAACAAAATCGGGGATAGAGGACTGCCCTGTGGAATGCCAATGTTAATCCAATATCGCTTTGAGGTCAGACCTGGAAGCTTTACAACGGTGCTGCGGTTACTGAGAAACGAGGCGACAAATTTCACTAACCATTCAGGTATACCGAAGTTGATTAGAATCTCGAGTAGCTTTTCGCGGTCCACTCTGTCGTAGGCGCCTTTAATATCGATGCTCAGAATTGAGATATACCTCTTTGGGGCTGTACTCAATGCCGCATAAACTGGGTTCAAAAGGAACTGGAGGGCTGTGGTCGTAGATTTCCCCGTCATACCGTATTGAGTCCTTGGGAGAAGGTTGCAATGAATCACGAGCTCCTGAAGTCGATTCGTGACGACTCGTTCAAGGATTTTGCCAACACAAGGTAACAAGGCCAAGGGCCGCCAGCTTCCCGGAAGGTGGTGCGGCTTACCGCCTCCTTTGGGAATCATAACGGTAATTGAATGCTTGAAGAGCCGCGGGTGATACCTTAGTCTCAAACAAGCATTGAACAAACGCTCGAGGTAAGGAGGGAGAATATCGATAAGTAAGGTATCCGAAGAACCTCATTGGCAATGCCATCTGGTCCAGCGGCCTTCCCAATCTTTGGCCTTCGCACAATGCGCGTTATCTCAAACTTATCGACGGCCTGCCTGACTATGTGGTTCAAAAGTCTCCTAGCGCGGCGGTTCAAAGGCTTGAGTGTCGGCGGCGGCTCTTGACTGCCTGATGTTTGTGGCCAGATGGCATCAACCATATAGCGCGCCTTACCGTCAGTGTCTTCGTGTATGCCTGTCTCGTCATGCAACCCTGACACAACAGGCAAGTCTCTGGGCTTTCTCTTCCGCTCGAATATTCTAGACAATCGATAGACCCCGTAAGGTTTAGCGGCCTTTGAAGTAGGTATATGACGCCAGTCTGATTGGCCGTGATAAATCTGGGCCTTGATGAGTTGCTTTCGCCTCTGCTGCCAGTAGCGTCGCCATGTTGTGGTTGGGTTTCGACGATATCTGTCCAATGCACTTTTGTCGCGTTTCATGGCCTCATGGACAACCTTATTGTAGACTCTAGTGTGCCGAAATCTTGCTGTACGGCGAACAGAAGGGACAAAGGACTTGAGAGGTCCAGAAATGGATGAATGCAGAAGACCCGTGGCTTCGTCAATTTCACCCGGATTCCCTAGAGGCATCGAGTCCAAACGCTTGAGATTCGATTCCACTGCCCGTTTGAGCTTCTCCTGCTTCGCCTTGCGATCCATGAGTATAGTCGCAATGTCTTCTGTTAGCCGTAGGTTGAGATTTATATGGGCTGGAGCTTGCTAGACTCAAAGCCTCGAATAACGAGTAGCCGGACTGCTAAGTGATATGCAGAATTTCAGACGTGGACGGGCACAAGTCACATCGATCGTGATGCAGTTGAATTTTAGCCGGATACCATGGCGAAGGTCTCGACTGCCAGTGTTGTCAGCTAATTTATGTCGAAGCTTTACATAGTCCTCTTCAGCTGTTCAACGTAATCATCGCATTATTCAGAAGAGTCTTTGGTCTAGCCTCTCCAATATAAGCTAGGGAATCTGAGCAGGACGTCACTATCCATGAAAGAACAAGACTCTATCTTTCATTAACATTTACCTTGTAATATCTGCTAAACACGTTAGATCTCCGACTTGAACGAAAAGGCCATATAGGAATTTATATCCTCCGATTCTTTAGTTATTTGAGAAGAGCATAGAAACTATTGCGCTCCACCAAGTCCAGCTTCGCAATGTAACTCAACTCCTACCCTTTCCTACCCTTTTCCTGGCATCAGTCAGACCCTTGCAAGAGTGATTACATGTAGTAGTTACGATTGAAGTGTGAAAGCTATAAAGTAATCATGTGTCTCTGGGGTTCTTGATACACTGCGGATAAATCGGCAGCAAAGAACACAAGTTCTCGTCTAACCACTGTTAGCACCGTATATGAGAGGTTTAAATACCTGCTCGCACCAGGCAGGATTCTTCCTCTAACTCGATCAACCTCATTACCGGGCTCGTCAGGGAAGGAGTCAAAATCTTTATTGGAACATCGAACATGAACTGAGGTTGCCAAGTCAGACTTTTGATGACTAATGCTGAAGGATCGTCGAAGGGCGCTATTGTCAACGAGCCAAGCCAGGTATAAATGCAACCTCCGCTTCTTCAGAGACAGTGAACAACTTGCTTCTTTCAACATACTATTAGATATTATTATCGAAAATTCACCATGACTTCTTTGAAATCACGATCTGAGCTTATTGATCTTCTCAAGTCCATCCTCAACGCTCGAAATGAGACGAAATGGGAAACTCTAGAATCCTTATTTCAGACGAATATGTTGATCGATACAACTACCCAACAGCGCGATAACTTCATCGCAAACCTACGTTCTGCCACCGGAGTCTCGGTGAAGCTTGATAGCTGCGTGGTTGACGTAAACGCCCAAGCCGTTGCTGGGCGAGTCATCAAGACCGAAACACTTCCCGATGGTGAACGGTACGAGTGTCAGGAGATTATCCTCACATGGTTTGTCGACGGTCGCTTGGCAACTCTCAAGCGACTTAAAGACGCTGACTCTCGCTCTGCAAAACAAACAACAACTCCTTCGACGTTGGAAGAACTGAAACCTACTTCTCTTGACCTTGGAGCACTGTACCGCGAGTACATCAAGAGCATCAACGATAAGACTATGGAAGCAAACTTTGACAAGTTCTGTCAGCCGTCAGTCACGCATAATACCGTAAAAAAGACTATCGCAGAGTATACATATCTGATTTCAGAGAGTCAAGATGCCATTCAAGGGCTGTACTTTGACATTCAAGATCTCATTGTCGATAAGGATGCGGGGAGAGTTGCGGCTAGATTGGAGTTTACTGGAATTCCTGTCAAGGCATGGGCCGGCGCTGAGCCTAATGGGAAGAGTGTCAAGTTTCATGAGCATGTCATGTATTTGCTTGAAGAAGGCAAGATTCACTGGGTTTGGTCTGTTGTTGATTTGGAGACATATCGAAAGCAGCTTCAGCAGACAGGCTAAGGATGTAACAAGAACAAAACTATTACTTGAAAGGTGTTTTCGAGTATGCTATTGCGAGTTGATAGCCTGATACCTGATGTTTGTAAAAACTAAATCTTTTCATCACCGTGGATCGTTGATAAAGTCTAAGGTCATCAATTCAAATTTTAGTCTTTATGAAAGTGAATATTCCATGTAAAAGTTTGACTTGTAAGAGTTCCATCTCACTGCGTTGACGTACCATGAGGCCTTGTATCTGTCCTCACCTTAAACATCTAAGGCAGTCAGCAAATTGAGGATCCTTGACCTTTCCACTGACACCACGATATCCAAACCTGCACCGTCCCAATTATCGTCGCCACAATCCCAAACAGCGCCGCTGCTACCAACGCAACAAATGTCAGCCAGAACGCATGCCTCGGCGATCTTCTACGCTGCGCCCATCGACCCGGTCGAGAAACAGGTGCAGGATCTTCAGCCTCAGCATACAAGCTGTGCAAGCGAATCGCCCAGTGCGGATATCTCTCAAAAAGCTCTCGCTGTGTAGTAAGCGGCCTCTCATACCCGGTCTCTCCATGGTGACATTTTAGCGGTGCTGATATCCTTTGATCTACTAGCCGGACATCGTTTCCCCTCCAGCGATACCAGCAGGAGTTGAATTCGATTTTCCGATCGAGCCATTGTTGGTCTTGGGGTGGGAATAAGAGTCGAATAGTCTGTAAGGTCTCATAAAGAAATGCTGGGGCGTAGCAACCCCTTTTATACGTCAGTTGAACCCGGATTTTAGATTTGTCCGTACATACCGCTTTAAGCTATCTTCAACGGATGTCTCCCATGGTTCATCTTTCATGGCCTCGTATGTCATCTCAAGGAGTGACACCAGGTCGAAAACTCGCAAGGTTTTTGTCTGGCTACCTATGTTGAGCATCAAATGATCTGGAAGGTGATGAGTCCACTCCAGTTGAACGTCGGCGTGGTCCTCTAGGTAGCGTGCGCGAAGTCGACTCGCCATAAAGGGTGTATGGGGCTCATCGTTATAGGCGTGCTTTGGGAATGTTTCTTTTATGAAACTTGTCAGAGTCTGGCTTTCGCCCCAGCTAAGACCGGGTGTCGCTAGAAATACTGTCCTTGGGTCAAGGTTGATATTTACTGCCAGCATCACTCTGATGGTGGCAACAATATGCTCTTCTATAACGATATCCCAGGCTGTGGTGTTCTGAGGTATAGGTGCTGAACTGTTATGAGGTACATGGCTCGTCGCAGTACTTCTGGTACTTTGTCCATGGCCTAATGCTGAGGTCGTAGTCTCTCTCAGATGCTGACGCGTAGAACTAGGCCTGTCTTTTAGAATGTCGGCCGTGGTGAATAAATCGTCCATCGAAACATTGAGCTGGCCAGCCTGATCTCGGAAATGGTCGAAGTAAGCACTGAGCTGATCCACGCGGCTGGAGCTTTGTAGATCCAAGCCCCAGAGCCTCCGAGCTATCAGGTGTCTCTTAGCTGTCGGATCCAGCTCTGTCTGAACACCAGTACTAGTATCAGGCACAGAACTCATACTGATAAATAAAGAATCATTGAGGGCGGAGAAACCAAGGCGATGACAAGAGACCAGGCTCTGGTATTTGGCATGGGGGTCACATGAGAATGAGACATGCATATAGGGCGGTGGCTGTGCCGTTTGATCTCACAACGCCTTATCCTGCAGCAGCCTCGTTTTCAATCCCCCTCATCGCAGCCACCGTTCGCAACCTCAAAGTACAAGCAAACTGCTCAAGCCATGTTGCCTCATCACACGCATCAAGATGGCGGAATTACAGACGTGGGAACAGAGTTTTCCCTAGAACCTGATCCTGTCGCACCTCAACTCTCGCGATCAGCTCAAAGAGGCGTAACGTCACCACCAGGATCCAAGATCCCTCGCTCACTTCCATTTCGGCTACCCAACGGCGCCAAGAAAGGCCAATCATCGAACCCCCCCGATGATGTTGCCACGGATGCCAATTATTCAACAGAAGGGGCGATTCATCCGGTCCCAAAAGCAAAAAGAATTGTACAGGTGAAGCGTGGCAATAAAGTACTCCGCCTGTTTGGAGTTGAGCGTACCTCAGTTCATGATCTCCAAGTTACAACGGTCGATGAGTTCTCTGATGGCGAGGCTGAGACTCAATATGAGAAATACATCGACTATCTCCGCAATGCACCCCCAGAGAAGAATCCCTTGGGCCATTTTCGCAAGATCAGCAGAATGCTGATGCCCCAGCGCGCGTTGGCCTCTAAAATGGGTAGAAACCCAGGATCTGCCTGTCCCTTTCATTCAATTTACAGGACTGCACGACGAGGGCGAGGTGATGTTTTTGCACGCAGCATTGTTTCGGATAAGATATCGCCCTCCTATGCCTGTATGCTATGTCGTACAGCAGATCGAACTCTTGGCAGACGAGGGTAGTGACGTAGAGACACTGAATGCCAATCCCGGCACTCTCTGTGGTGCGCTAGTCGCGATAGGCACGGGGAACGACCGCCGAATCAGTACGATCGGCGGAATTATCGAAAGCAGCGAAGAGTATTTGGCTCTCACCACCAGCCACCGTTCTAACGACACTGTTGATGCCTCCCCTCAGCTCAAGAGCTTCTTCTCTATGCTCGATGCGAAACTCGATAATGTTCTCAATGCTGGTAAAAGCTCTGGACCAGAGGACTTCAAACTGGATGAAGACGAATACGGGGATGACATTCCTCCGCCGCTCGTGGTAGACACAGTCCATACCCACAAAATACCAGCAGTTCCCCAGCAGGGTGGCAGGGCTACCGCCAGGACGGCTTCTGATAGTCCTAATGCTGGTCCGCTGGGCAAAGTCCTACACATTGGAACTGATTGGTCTCTATTGCGATTAGCCGATCAGCTCGTTCCACCAAACTGCATTGATGAGAGACTAGCGACGCTGGGTGAAAAGCCTCTCGAGGACATTCTCAATGATGTGGCGTTCTTGGGTCGAGCCGCTTCGAAGCCAGAAGCCTGCGAAGTTCTAGTTTGTGGAGGACGGGGCGGCTTGAACAAGCTTGACCTAACAAAGAAACCGGCCGATTTGATGCTCCCTTCAGGCGTCTGGCTACGCCCTTGGAAAGCAAAGCATAAGCCAGATTTGGGTTTCAGTAAGTTGTTTGAAATTCCTGTCAAGATCTGAGAAACCCTCTGACATTCAACCCAGAACTGCAACGAGGAGATTCCGGTGCTTGGGTGGTGAATACTAACACCCGCACCGCCTATGGCCATATCATGGCTGTCACTCCAGATGATGTATTGATTCAACCTCTTGTGGATATCTTCCAGGATATCAAAAACAAGAACAAACTGGACGTCAAGATAGCATCGCCATTTGGGCAGCTGGCAAATCTTTCCAAGCATTACTATTTCAGCAACGAGCATCACTTGGCAATTAGTCTTGCACGAAAAGCTTTAGACCCAGGAGTGATATCTCAGTCAACAGAGGGACCACAAGTTACAGCTATGCTACAAGGCTTTATGAAGCATACTGATAAAGGGGACAAGTTCTTACCGAAGTATTCCAGAAACCATCTAGCCGACTTCCTTATAAACTTGATAATGTGTACCGGGCGAAACATCGACCTAATTGGCTCCCCCAGGTGGACCGATGATTGGACAGCTATGTTTGGTACTCCCACGAGTATGATCGAACATGTCAACTATCTGAAAGGAGCTGGAGGCCTGCCGACGCTTGATGAGATTGAGGCAGCGTCAGGTCGAAAGATGGTTTCAGATCAGGACCGTCCGAGGACACGTTCCCGAGTCCGGCACGTAACGGCTCAAAGACAACACGAGACCAAAGCTTCGAAGATGCCAGACAAGATCATAAAGCGAGCATATGATTGGGTGTCGAAGCTTTTCAACCATTCCGAGTTGCAGTTCACAATGGTCGGACTACCAGGTTGCGGTAAATCAGATCTCTTGCGTGGCATCTCACACCACGATTTGGCCACGGCTCCAATGTCTACCGTCGGATTCAACACCATCCGTATACAACGAAATGGGATCACTGCGAAGATCTGGAATCTCAGTGAAGATGCGGAGTGGCGACTGAGTTGGGGAAAATACTCCAGAGGAGTCGACGGCGTCGTGTTTGTAGTGGACACAGAGGATACAGGGCTTTTACCCGAAGTACGTCGACAGATTGTGATGCTAATGAGCCAGCCCACCCTTTCTGGTGTCTCACTTATTATATTCGGGAACAATTCTGGTGATCGGAAGGGATTGACTATAGAGGAGTTGAAAGTCAAGTTGGATTTGGAGCAGATAATGAATGGTCGACGTGTTGATATCTGGGTTGGTGACGAAGCGAACTTTGATAGGTTTCTTGGATACTTACTTAACAAGAGGAATATTTAGGTCTTATGTGGGCAAAGGAAAGGGGTGATCAATAGGCAGTACGAATGAGCAATGTCTCTGGTTTGCGATAGTAGAAGCGCGCACTTATCAACAGTTAGAAACACATCAGCAGTCATACCTAAGTTATCTATATTGTGCATTCTAATCAAACCTATCGAAAATCTACACCGTATATACCCCAATTGTCATTGAGAAAGCATTTTCTCTAATCGGCTGATTCAAGGCCAGGTTTATGTTGGTGGCTTGGGCTGCATGATGCTGACTGCCTCACCCAGAGCCTGATTGGAAAGTCTGCCTCGCCAGGCGGTGAGAAACTTGTGACACCCCAAATTACAGTCTGACGTACTCGACATAACGAGGCTCTCAGAAAATTGTTCATCTCCCCTCATCCAACTCCTGTGCTTATCCATGACCCCTCAAAGCGACAAATCACCATGGCGTCCAGTTCGACCGACCAAGTCAGCGAGGTCTTTGAAAAGGCCAAAGCTGATTTTCTGAATGGAATCAAAGATCAGAAGCTGCGCAATCAGCTTCAAAAAGCCACCACGATTGACGATATTTGGGACTACACCGAACAGCTCCAAAAGGACCAGGCAAGCAATAAGCGACTACGAGGCATGAAGAGGATTGGACCTTACATCGAGCGACTGCAAGAATACGCCGGTATAATTGAGGTCTTTGTCCAAGTCAAGCCAGATATTCTGGCTCTCATCTGGGGACCGATCAAGCTTTTACTCCAAGTTTCGAGTAACCTCGTCGCGTCTTTCGATGCAATTCTTGGTGTGATGAAGAATATGGGGTCGATTCTTCCTAGGTTCAACGAATTTGTTCCGTTGTTCAAGAATAATGAGCGTTTGAAATATGTTCTAGGGCTGTTCTTCCAGGACATACTTGATTTCTACCTGGTTTCTCTACGATTCTTTGGACTTACCCGTGCGCAAATGACCCCAATTATTATATGATAGTTTGTGAAGCTAAACCGTCCAGGCTGGAAAGTCTTTTTTGAGTCATTGTGGCCAGCACGCCGAGCCGAGATACAGGTCATTGCTGAAAACATAGAAAAGCACAGGCTTTTGCTTTGCAATGAGATTACGCTCAATGACATTTTGGAAGCCCACACAGCGCGAAAGAAGGCTCTTGAACACTACGCCGAAACTAGAGAGTTTCAAGAGCGTCAGGACTTTCACTCTATGGAGACTTACATACGTCCTCCTTCTTACGATGAAGATCTCGACCGCATTCGCAATAGCCGATGCGAGGGGACAGGGTCATGGCTAGTTCAGGACCAGCAGTTTGTCAGTTGGGCTGAAGGAAAGGATAAATCTCATCAGGTTCTATGGTTACAAGGCATTCCTGGAGCAGGCAAGTCAATTTATTTGGTTCCTACGATATTTAAAACATACATGACACTAATGGGCTGCTCAATAGGGAAGACCTTCTTAGCGTCGACTGCGGTTGATAGAGCGAAAGATTTAGGTCATTCAGTATTTCTGTTTCTCAGTTACACGAACCCTCTCGACTCTTCTCTCCCTATATACCACTCCTTGATCTTTCAGCTCGCATCGCAAGATCGAGACTTGCGAACTGTGCTCTGCTCAACCATCATGAACACCACTAAGGACCTGAAACGCGATCTGAAAGGCGACTCCAGATTTGCTCTCGACACCTTCACAAAGTTGCTCCAAGCCGCAGGTCCAACATACATTACTATTGACGGCCTTGATGAGATTAATGACTTTACTCAGCAAGCCTTTCTGCACCTACTACTTGATGAACTAAAATGTTTGCCCCATGCCAAGCTTCTTGTCAGCAGCAGAAGGGTTGAAAGAATCGAAAGGATTCTGAAGCCGGTTGCGATGATACTACCGATTGACCACAAGAACTCTGGCTGTATAGAGGCATACGTTTCTCATCGAGGTCAACACTGGCTCGACAACTCATTCTTTGACAGCGATGCCCGCTCAGAAGTTCGGCAACTGCTCAACCCTTTAGCTTCAAAGGCAGATGGTAAGCTTGGCTATCAAGTCCAAATGCTTTCGAATTAGGTAGGCTAATACTCATTAGGTATGTTCCTCTATGCTAGGATAGTACTAGAGGATGTAGAACTGCTACAAGACTTGGATTCCATCCGAGACCAGCTGAGCGTCCTCCCAGAGGGTCTTGACGAGGCGTAAGTCGCTTGCTTGTCTGTGCAAATCTTTCTGAGAACTAAGATCCAATTAAAGATACGAAAGGATACTTCAGAGAATGGCAAAATATCCGACAGCCGCCCAGAAGCAATGCAAGAAGATCCTGTCATGGATAGCCTGTTCTCCGGTTCAGATCACTCGTCACGAGATGGAACAGGCTTTGATCATTCAGGCGGATCAAAGACGTGTTCCTGCAGTCAGATCCAAGCTAAACACTCTCCCACTATGTGGCCCATTAGTTGAGGTTGACGATGAACATTTGAAGTTTGTTCACTTTACCGTGAAGGAGTATGTTATCCCATGATGCTTGTGAGGTATTCTAATTATTATCCTAGATATCTACTTCGGCATCAGACGAACAAATTTCTGGATGAGGGAGAGGCACTTCTAGAAATCTCGACTACTTGTTTGGCATATCTGTGCTCAGACTGTCTGGATCCCGATCTCAGTGATGGCGACATCGAGCGAAATGTTACATGTGGGGCATATCGGCTACTAAGCTTTGCACACCAACAGTGGGCAGAGTGTCTAAGACTTTGCACGAGACATTTCCGAGATGAGTTGCCGCCACAGCTTGTCACCTTGCTAGGCCACATTATACAGGACCTCGAAAATCCAGACTATAACCAGGACTCGGAAACAAACTTGAGGCTCTGGAGTCTTGATAGGTTCAAGTCAAACCTTGAAGAGGTTAAGGCTATTTCTCGTAGCCTCGACTTTCGGACTATTATGGCTACTTCTTATGATTGGCGCCTTGACGAAGGTAACATAACTACCCAGAGTAACTTGATTAGCCCGACTAAGGTTTTCTTAGAAGATGCCAGTTGGGTGGATTTCGATCCAGCGACTATCTCTGCAACGACAATACGTGTCAATCGGATGCTTCAGCATCTTCTATGCAGCGGAAGCCGACATGCAAACGACTGCCACTGTTCAGACATTCAGAAGAATTATGGCACTGCTGTCAATAAATGCCCATTCATCTTTTGTCGGTTCCATCGTTCCTCTTTCAAGAGCAGAACTCTCCGCGATGCGCATATCAGGCACCATGACCGTCCTTTCAAATGCGCCGCAGAATCCTGCGAGTACTCAACTCTTGGCTTTACTTCTCGGGGGAACCTCGAACACCATTGGGTTCAATGCCACCAAAGGCCAACTGAGCTTCACATTCCCGGAGACCTCGATACCCTTCGGCAAGAGGATCTCAAGTCGCTCGTGATGGAGTACATCGTGAGAGACGAGGTTCAAGAAATGGAACAGATTCTTCCCTCGATTTCATCACGATGGCCTTCTGATTCGGCCTTCAGACTTTCCCTTGAGGGCTTGTTAGCTTCTCATGGTTCTGTGGCAATGGTTGAACTTATATTGCGACTATGGCTATTATTGCGTGACGATGCCATTAAGTCATTCATGTCTCACGTTATCAAAAGTCATAACGTTCCGGTCATTGAGTGGGCTTTCAGCGATGCCGTGTTCAAGCTACCGGGACATTCTAGAACTTATTTTCTTTCAGAAGTAATGGCCTCTGGTTCTATTGAAACCTTCAATATTTGGCGAAACAGCGTACTTGCTGTTGGGTACTTCCCCGACTTAATATTCTCCCATATACTAGTATCTCAGAAATGGAGCCCAGCACTGGAATCAAAAGTAGCATCTCTCTGGGTTGAGCAGCACAAACTCGGAGAGTTCCATGAGATAAGCGCAAGTGAGACCCTGAGGGAACTGGCCTCTGGGAATTGCTCTCTCGTGCTGGCTAAGGCTCTAGTCGCTTGTGGCGCCGATGTTAACTATAGATCAAGGAGAGGGACTACGTCCTTCAGGCCGTTGCATCATGCGATCAGGAAGACTAGCGCTGAGGCAGCTGATCTAGTCAAGTATCTTCTGCTATCAGGCGCAGACCCTCATGCGAAAGTCATACACCCATCAGGGAAGAGAAAGGGTCAAGAAATCGTCCTATCCTTGGAGCCTGGTGCAAAAGGTATTTCGAAGTGGTTGGGTATGACATGGGATGAGTTAGTCGAATGGGCAGCAGAAGAAAGACGGAAAGCTTCACAAGATGGATCACCATCAACCTCTTCGACTGTTTTGGCCGACGGGGCTTGATCCTGTACACATACATGAGGATATATCGACCAGGGGCGAACTTTACTTTGTGGATATGCTGAGATACTAGAGCACGTATTTCATACTCGCTGTGATAGTTGAATTGTGATGCTTGTACCAAAGGCAATCTCCCCACCTTGATCTTTAAGTGCCTCATGGTTCTCTTCTGAATACTATGTTCTTCATTACGCTAATTTTGCGTATCAACTAGCCCGGATAGATGACCCAAGGAGCTATTGATAAGATCCAGTTTTCTCTCCTTAATTTCCGTAACCAACTAGTTTGACAGCATTAGCGTGAAAAGGTCGTGCCTAACGATAGATGCAGTGACTCACTATCTCTATCGAGTCATTCGTAATGTAACGAGTCGCAACGACATCTCTTGTTTGGCCCATTCTATGCACTCGGTCTAGTGCTTGCTCCTCAACCATTGGGTTCCAATGCGGCTCAACCAGGTGGACAAAGTTGGCGGCAGTCAGGTCGGCCCTTTTAATGAGAGATTAGCTTGCAAAAAACAAGAAAACATACTTAGGCCAAGTCTCACCCCTCGCCAATACTTCCGATCGTGGCAATCATCACTGTGCAGCTGTCATCGTTGCGAAATGATCTCAGAGCTGAAGTCCTCTCCACCAAAGACTTTTGGCCATCTATTCTCGCAAATTTGAATCCATCTATTTGAAGGGCAATTTCAAGCAAGTCTAACATCTTAACCCAAAACGTGAATACAACGCTATCAAGCTATCAGTATTGCACTTCCATTGATATTAGTGATTGACGGAAGGACCTCTTCATAGGCTTGTTAACAAACATGGGAGGGTTGTTCTGTTGCTCGGTATGGATATTTTTTATAAGCGCTCGTATTTTAGCAGATGGCTGGTAGTATCCCTCTCCTGTGAATGCGTTGGTGGCTATTGAATCCCCATCCTTGATACAGGCTGGACAAACAACGCTATCAACTGAAATTTGGTACCATTCGTCTGAATTTGCGCATTGCGAGCAAAGTAGATGAGAGCAAGCGAACTCTGATTGCATCTCGTTAGGTGATGCCTCCACGCCGCAAGAAAAGCAAAGCCCTAATTTGCTCGTGGAAAGATCCAAATATGCGGCTGGTTTGTGTCGATGGGCCCAGGCTTCAGGGGCAAATTTCGGGAGGAGCCTCTGTCCATGATTGCAGATAAGTCTCAGGGTGTTGATGATTGGAAGGATGCTCCCCGTTCTTTTAGCAGTATCTGAGTCGCCAAAGCCCCTGTTGGCAATCAAATGGGAAGCATTTCTCTTGAAGGAATCATACAGCTCTCTATCTTCGGGATCTAGCTGAACGAAACACTCTTGTACCTTACGATCAGGAAGATTTAAGGTTTCACTCACGCTGTTTTTGGTCCTGCGGAGACAGGTCGCACTAACAAGTAGTTTCAGTCTCCTGAGACCCTCAGTGGTACCCTGGACCACCGGCTTCATTATCCAGAAGTCAAATACTGATTTACTTGTGAATGGTGGAACTACGATGAAAGCCAGTAAAGCTCCATAGTCGTCGAGACGGTTTTGAATAGGCGTGCCAGTGAGGCACCATCTTCGACTGGTTCGTAATGCAGTGACGGCTCTGAAAGTTTGCGTCGACCGCTCGCGAATATGATGAGCTAAACTCTATTAGCTAGTTGAACAATCAAGAGTGAATGAATCCGACCTTCGTCGAGCACGACTCGTGCCCATGTATGTGCGAAGAGAGGGGAATCTTCTTTCTTTGACCTCCATTCAGATTGTAGTGTTCCGTAAGTGGTGAGGACAACATCGTACCCGATGAGAGACTTGGCTAATTGGCCTCTCATAGGTCCATGGAAAAGTACCACTCGAATCTGGTCGGGGACAACGTGTCTAGAATAAATGAGTTTAGAAGGTACAGAGAGCGGGAACGTGTTCTCACCTTGCAATCTGCTCTAGCCACGCAGGAATAGATAAAATGGTGTTAGAGTGGGTGTTCAAACATGATGGTAAGAACATACTTACTGGAGTTTGGTGCAACAATCAGTGTCGTGCGACAGGTCTCGGGGGCGTTTCCATTGTTCATGACATCCAGAAACCAGCTGATCAAAGCGAGAGTACTCAAAGTCTTTCCAAGTCCCATATCCTGAGATGTATCAGCGAGGCACTAAAAACGAATAAGTAATGCAGAGACTGACGTCGGCGAGAATCCCTCCACATAATGGAGCGGGATGCACTTCGATTCGTCCTGTAACTACATGACGATATCTGAAAGCTATTAGCTCTAGCCATATGCAATTGAGATTCTCCATACTCTGCGCGGCCATTTGATGTAGTAACTATATCCCACAGTGAAGGAAACATCGTGTTATCAAGTAAGCCACTGTCCTTTTCGATCATCATCGCCAAGGCCTTCTTTTGATGTCTGGGTTGGAGTCAGATTTGGCCTCTTCCTGTTGCTGGGACCTTACTCTTGGAGACTCGTCTTTAACCTGGGACTTGGTTGTACCTGCGTGAAAGTCGACGGTCCACTGGCAGAGTCAAATACGCGATGGACTTCGTTCTTCGCCCTTTCCTCCATAATGTGGTCCGATGATTGCTGATTTGCAAGTGCTTGGAAGGTCGCACCATTAGCCCTGGGAATGGTTGAACCAGGTCTGAGAAGGTACTGAGGGTTCAAATACTCCAAGCGAGTGTCATATTCGGTTGGATGCTGAAGGAAGAGTTCGGAGTCTTCTAGGAAGTCACCAATATCATCCACATCCTTACGCAGGCCGTAGATGACAATATGGAGTATTTTTGGCGTTTGAAACGAATCAATGGACTTATTCTTTTTGACAGGTGGGCATTCCAAAGTGGTGACAAGATTCACCTGATAACTCTGAAGGAGATCGACTATAGCCTTGGATTCTATGCGACCCATATAGCAACCAGAGCCCTCAACATGAAGGCTTATGACGTGGTTCGAGAATCGGAGCTCGATAGGAACATGTGATAGATCTTCACTCAATGTGGCCGGCGACAAAAAGTCGATAAGAAGCTACTTATTAGTAGATAGACTTGTCGCAGCAGGGCTAGTTTACAAACTTCTCCGAAGCAACATTGATCAGACGCATTGTCCGATAGAATGGCAGCATCCTCGTTTCCGGATGGCTGATCGTTCAAAGGGGATAGTCGCGAACTTCCTGCATCGCTCAATGCGAACGGACTGAATGAGTTCCGCTGGCTCGGATTGGAAGAAGATATCGGATTCAACCAAGCGGGCTCTTGGAGCCTCGATGTGTCGAGAAAGCTTGGCTGTTCGAGACGGGCTCTCTTGGCCAAGTCGCTCTCGTCCAGTAAGGGGCGCGGGTTGCGCTGGCGTTTGTTCTGTGATTTTTCTGACATGTCTGCTTCAATTGACAGATTTGCAATGAAATGTGAGGATATGTTGAACGGGAAAGCAAAAAAAGATTGAGGCTGTGAATGAGGCAGCCGACATGCAGCCAGTCAGCCTTACAGCAAGGGTGCCTTACAACAGGGGTTCTTCAAGCAAGGGTGCCTGAAGCAAGGATGTTTCAAGACATTCACCATTAAAAATCATTACTGACCGTCCAAAGTAAAACAAGAAGATAATTACATATGATGTGTGCATGTTCTATGTGATATAGTAAAGGGCTTATAAAAATAACAAAGAACAGAGTAATTGTCCCGATTTGCCCGTGATACGGCTGCAAGGCCTCCACAAGGCAGCTGTAGCATACCGATAATTGCTTGCATAGCGATTATGGCGATCTTTAACTCCATGGTTTGACTGTGTGTGTAGCGGTCACAGTAAGGAGGATATTTTCTCATTCTACACGAAGTTAGAAGCTTGATGATTGTGTATTTATGTACGGTACTAGCAATTTATTTGAACGGAACTACAGAAAGTCAAAGAGAGACATCATACTGTAGAGTATGCGTTGTAATCACAGCCTTGCTGGTCTTGTCTGTGATAAGTAATCAGCCATACCGTATTTTATGCGGCATTAGGTGTATACAGTGAAATTACTCCTCCGCAAACTTGGACCACTGTCTGATAGCGCGACCATATCGCCAGAAGACAAAGGAAACGGGTGAGAGCACCAGACAGATTGAGCCGATGATTGTGCCACCAACACCCAGCCCCACATCCACTAACAAGTCTGTAGCATACAAAGGAAACGTAGCAGCTATGACACAACGTAGAAAATTATTAATTGCCAGAGCGCTATTGGCGTGGACGAGATATACCTCAATCAAGTAGACCACACCAGACATCAAGACTAGGATGGAGCCGCTGCCAAGGAAGACCCCAGCGGAAGCTTGTGCCAGCCAATGGACTGACCTACTAGAGGTCCAGCCAAACCAGAAGATGCCTAGAATATGTAAGACAGGGATTTGGAAATAGGGCAGTTTAGTGTGTACCTGCTGATAGGAGGATGGACCCGGCAATCATGGGCGGCAGACGTCGTTCCGGCACATGGACTCGGCTTTGCTGGATATAGTAGATGCTATGTAGAGCGATCCCTATACACGCCAGGATCACGCCCACAGTCATCCCGATAAACGGGAGACTTCCGTCCATACGGGACCATCCGCGGCCTGTGACGAATGCAAGAGGGTACATCGTAAACGTGAGGTATATAATTCCATAAGCGAGACTCATGTAGATGGTGAAGAAGATGAGCTGCAGATCATCAATAAGGTTACCGAATGCTGGGGTAGCTGACCTACTATTGGCTCCCGCATAAACATCCTGACTGGTTTTGTAAGGTAGCTCTGCACGAATGTCGATATGCCCCGTTCTGGACGATATATCCGAGATGGGCTAACCGAGGTATTCCCCTTGGATCTTTGGCGCAGTATCACCACCTCGGACGTTTCAGGGGTAAGAAGAAACGCGACACTCCCGAAGACGACACCTCCTATCAGAGTAAGCCACGCCATCCAGCGCCAGCCCAACTTGAGCGTCGCCAGATTTCCAACGATAGGTCCAACAGTCGGTCCGCAAAACGTCGCGACGCTAAACACAGCCGTGGAAATTCCTCGCTCAGCTGGTCTGGCGAGGAAGTCAACGTACATACCCCCCAGAATAGCCAGGCTCGAAGAACCAGCTAGACCAGAGAGGAACCGAAACGTTAAAAGCAAAGATATGTTCTGAGCGAGGGCGCAGGGAAGTTGGCAGATGCAGAAGATGGCATACCCGAGAAACAGGGGTCGTCGCTTGCCGTAGAGTTCCGACGCGGGACCCCATGCCATCGGACCAAGGGCGAAGCCGATAACGTAGAGGGTTATGCCTAGTAGGGCCGTGTCAGATGAGATGCTGAATCGGGCCTGGATGTGGGGGATTGCAGCTGAGTAGACACTGCTGCCGAAGGAGACGATAAAGGTTGCGAGAGAGGTGCTGACTACGATGGACCATTTCTTGGAGGAGGGCCAGTTGACTGGTCTGTCCTCTTCTTTTAGGGCATCTGGAACTGATGATGGACTTTGGAATCCCCCGAGGGAAATGGAATTCTCAATATCGTTGGCAGTTTGATTGTGCATTTTGATATGTACTGTGAAATGAGAAGAATGGACTTGGGGTTGATGGAAAACAGCCTGTTAGTAACAGGATAGTAGCATTATCGTCAACCTATTTGTACATGACTCTTAAAACTGCCCAGATACCCCGGATTTCCCGAGTTACAGCACTAGGGACTACCCTTTCATGTGGGGCCGACAAATATCGTAATCTGGGGTCAAAAGCGAGCATGTAACCTCAACTCGAGCGAGGGTTTCACGAACACTCTAGTGATGGCCCTATGAAATTATGGAATGCCTCGCTTTGGTGGGTGGAATCGGACCTCGGGGAACCCTCGGGCTGTATCGCCCTGACGAGCCTGGCGCTGGGAGAAGATCTTGTCATTTTTTGTAAAATCAAGCATATTCGTTGATGTCAGGGGACCCCTTCATGTCTGATTAGAAATCCCTTCATGCGTGATCCGAAAACTGTAATGGTATAACCTGGGGTTCTTAGGTTATTGTGGTCGTATTTATCTTAGTTACCATGCAGTCGCTACGATGAATCGAACTAACAAGTTCTTTGAGACACTTACTCAGTTCTTAATAATCTTGGATGAAGATATGTCACACACTAAGATGATGCAGGCTAGATGGAAGATGCCCAACTCTCGGCAGTCTCTGCGTAGTTCTTGATGACTTCTTCCACATCAGTGTACATAAATTGATGTCTCTACTGCCTCTCGCCGCTGATATCCTGATCACTCAAGGAGACATACCAACAACAGTATCAAAGTCAGCCTACTCTTCTACAATGTCACTATCAACATACCTCACCAAACCATCATGGATATTCCCCATCCTCGCTATTGCAGCTTCAGTACTACACTGCATCAACCGCCTCTTCATCAAACCCCATTTCAGCCCCCTCAAACATCTCCCCTCTCCCAAGCAAGGTCCCCTTCTCTTCCGTCTCATACACGAGCCCAAAGTCTCAGAGATAGAAGCATGGATGGATGAACTCCCACATCATGGAATCATCAGGTACATGGGCGTCTTCAACCAGGAGCGTATCTACGTCGCCTCCCCTGAAGTAGCGCAGGAGTTGCTATCCTCGAATGCCTACAAGACTATCAAGCCTGAGCTTCAGTGGATTCTGGCGAATAACATCGCTGGCCATGGGTTGCTCATCCAAGAGGGTGATCAGCATAAACAAGCTCGCAAGAGATTCAATCCGGTGTTTAGTCCTGCTCAGATGAAGAAGTGGGTCCCTACCATCTGGAACTTGGCCGTCGACGCCATTGATCTCCTCCCGAAACACATCAAGAGGGAACCATTCGCCCCACACGGCGTTGTAGCCATTATCGAACTCGTTTCTGCAGCAAGCATCGACATCATCGGTCGTTTCGGCTTCAGCACCGAGTTCCAGACCCTTCAGAGAGTCACATCACATGAGAGCACCAAAGGCTCTTCAGATCCCAAGGTTCGCTTTGGTAAAGCCTACATCGAGATGTTCAAAACAACCAAGCGAGGTCAGATGACCCTTCGTGCTGCATCCCTTATCGGGCCCAAGATCGCGCTTAAGCTGCCTCTGCGAGCGGTTAAGACAATCGATAGTATCATGGCTTTGGTTCGTGCCACGGCCGAGGATATAACGACAGATCACGAGCGGAATATTGAGAAATATGTGAGACGCTCAGATCCGGATATGCTCACGCTGCTTATGCAGACTGGGCATTTTTCGCATCAGGATTTGGTAGAGCAGACCGTTCACTTCTTTGCTGCTGCGACGGAGACCGTGGCAGGTTCTACATGCTGGGCTATTCACTTGCTCTCCCGACATCCTGATATTCAAGACCGTCTACGAGCAGAGATCAGGGAGCAGATAACCTCGCCTCGGTCAGATGTTAGCCAGTCTCAATTGCACAGCCTAAAATATCTCAACGCTGTTACAAACGAGGTACTTCGTTACCACTCCATCAACACCCTCCTCTGGCGCGAACCAACACAAGACTTCACTCTTGCAGGGGAGCCAATCCCCAAAGGCACAAAGATTGTCTTTTCACCATGGGCTCTGAACCGTGATCCTGCACACTGGGGACCTGATGCTAGGGTATTCAATCCATCGCGATGGCTGGATAATCCCAGCGGTGGAGCGGACCATGCATACTCGTTCCTGACATTTGGGGGTGGTCCGCGTCGTTGTGTCGGTGAGCAATACGCCAGGGATCAACTGTCGTGTTTTGTTGCTAGTCTTGTTGGACGGTACAAGTTTACTCCTGTTGATTTACAGAAAGGGTCGGATGAGGGGAGGGAGATTGGTGATGATTTTGCGTTGACGCTGTTTAAGATCCTTTCGGGGTGGAAGCTGAATGTTGAGATGGTTCCTGGTTGGTGAGCTGGCTGTTCAGGGCCTATGTACTGCAACATCATCAGCTGAAATATCTTTCTACAGTCTTGTAGTCCAGCCGGGTCAAGTTTGGAGGTCCTTTATGTTTCTGTATGGGTATTGGACCAGATTTGCACCAAGATATCCATTGCTCAGCCTAACAGAGTAGTTCTGTACATATTATGTAACTTAGCGGAACCTAAGAAACTGGCAGGCCCAATGGGCAAATCATCAGCCAAAGTCTGCCCAACTCCACCTACTAGAAGCGGTCCGCGTGGCTGTGCAAAACACAATTCCAATCAGGCTCTGTCTAAAGCCCAAGGCATTATTCCCGATTATATAAAACCCAACGACACCGTAATAATTTCTCTACATTTCTCGAATGCCATGTAATTTACCTACAGGAACCTCACCATGAATTTTCAACGAACCAATAATTCTTGGTTCCTTATCCTGATTTCCTGTCAGGATCGCTTTGTAACTTCGAGTACAGTGTACGAGGTATATCTCTACCACTTTCTCTTTGCATTACTTGCCCACAATCGTTAGGACGCCTCTTTGGGTTTACTATGGAAAGATGCCTTGGAATCCAATGAGTTTATCACTCTCGCTAATTTCACTTACACTTGGCCAATTTTATTAACATATTTCCTGTGGTACGCCGCGATAGTGGCTGTGCCGTTAAAACGCCTGGATGTGTTCATTCCAGTAGCGGTCCTGGGGGCACTTCTTTTACAGCCTTTAATAACTCTCTTACCGCCTGAGATATCTAGACTATCGCGCTTAGGCTTATCATCCTACGACACTAACCAGAGTCTCACATCACGACAGCCATACAATCACCAAGCTCTCCCTAGCGAAGCTCATATCCGCCTCGTGAGATTGCGAGGCTTTCTGCTCTGGCGTGACGTGCAGATTCTAGCCTATCCTCTGGATGCGTGCCCCGCGTATGAAGCCATCTCATACACATGGGATAACCAAGAACCAACATGTCCTATTGTTGTCAATCGCGGTCGCTTGCTAGTTACTAGAAATGCTCGACAAATACTGTACGACTTTACACCTACCTGTGGACAACGAATCATTTGGATAGATTCAATATGCATCAACCAAGCTCAAGATGATGACTCCCTGGCGGAAAGGACAGTGCAAGTTGGGCGCATGTCCGAGATTTACAGGAGAGCTATCGCAGTAAGAGTATGGATATCACAGCCCTCAGTGCCGGAAACACTGCTTCCAGAAAGCCTTGACGTGCTGTCCAAGGAGTCGCTTGCTGAATGGATACACGCGCATATAGTATCCGAAGTCTCCTTTCCACGATTGCATCAAAGAATATTCGCCTTGATTGCGCTGGCTTTGAGGGTATTTTACATTTCCTGTCTTCGTCCGCCAACTCTATCTAGCGAATCTTTACAGCACATTCTCTCGCACGACTACTGGATCCGATTGTGGATTATCCAAGAGATTGTATTTGGCCGAGAAGTCACCATACATTTAGGCCCTATGTGTATAACTTGGCAGTCACTTCCCAATTTCGCACACACGATATTGCCCGAGGATTCCAGGGATGAATATAGTTGGGGAATTACCGCCTGGCTAGGACTGCATAAGTTCTACGACATATCGCCGTCTGATAAGGTACTCCAAGGCCTTCGGCAAGTAAAGCTGATAACACAGCTTCGCTCCAACATTTCAAATGGAAAGTTCGAAGACTTGCTGGGACTATTGTCATTCTTGTTTCATACCATGGCACGTGATCCCCGCGACAAGATTTACGGCCTTCTGAGCCTCGTGCAAGAAAGGAGAGCTGGTCCAGAAACATGTCAAAATATCCAGGCCGACTACAATTTGGCAACAGGAACTTTGTACAAGGGACTAGCTGAAAGGTATTTGACACTGGGGGCTGGGGAATTTAACGTTAAGATCTTGCTCTATGCTGGAGTTGGATGGCCAAGGACAGTCGGTGGACTTCCATCATGGGTTCCAGACTGGACTTCCATTTCAATGGCTCATACAAGGGCTTTTGCGACAGCAACCTTTTATTTGCACTGGAAAGCGTCCACGCTGTCCAAATGTCAGACAGCGTTTTCCTTTCAAGGCAATACACTCAAGATAGCCGGCTGTCATGTGATAGACACTATATCGGCCCAAACACAGATCATTGATCATGACGATGACTCAAGACGATGGTTTCATGAGATTTGCGATGTGGTTGAAGGACAGTTGAGTTGCATTCCAACGAAGGAGATCGACTTCTTCGGAGAATGGAGTTGGTGTTATCGAAGGTGTCCCGGTCGATGGAGAGGAGCTATCTTTCGAGTCCTGATTGGGCACATCAAATCTTATTGGGGAGAGGTACCCGCTCACACGAAAGTCACAAGGTTTGTACGACCAGATACTTTCCCAATAGATATCCCAGGAGCCGGCTACGAGAACCCGAATCATGCTGATCCAAGAGGAGGCCGCATCGAGCTTGAGGCTAGTTATGATGAGTGGCTGAAGCTTCCACATCGTCAGCCAAGGTATCCAGACACAGTTGAGAAAGAACGCACGGGATGTGTTCCCTTCGTTTCTCTCTCGAGACGAAAGACGCAAGGGCTGAGGTTCGCCGTCTCTCAAACAGGTAGAATGTGTCTAGTCCCTCCCCAGGCGGCTCTTGGAGACAAAGTCATGATTTCTGAACACTTGCGATCCCCTTATCTGATCCGGCCTATGAAGAACGAAAAGGGATATCAGCTTGTAGGACACTGCATCGCGCTGGGCCTTATGGGTGATCGCGCATGGAATCATTACAATGCGGCTAGGGGCGTTAACCCAGAAGGTTATAACCTGGAGGTCTGTAAAAAAGAGGTTATCACGATTTATTAAAGTGCTTCTTGGACTTTGGGTAGCATTCAATAAAACCCACCCAGTTGTCCAGCCATACTATCTCCGTTGATTATCAACATCCCGCTAGTTGCATCGAGACCTTTGATTAATTCATGGCCAGCTGAGACTAACTCACGAAGTTCACTCTGCTCATCTCAACTCTGAGCCGTTGGTACGAAGTGCAAATCCGAGACTTTCAATCCCCAAGGGGCTCCCATGTAACAAACTAGCAAAACTTCTTCTTCTGCGCCTCTTTTTTCTCCAGATCGGACAGATCGCCGCGAATACAAACCACCCGTCCGTAGATGCGTCACCGGCCCCCCTCCCGGATCACCACTCGGCAAAAGCAAGTTATTTAACGAGCTAGCCAAGCCACAAACCCCCAAGAAATTAAAGTAACATCTATCAAAGGGATAAGGGCAAAAGGTGTGTGTATGAGAGAGGAAGCTAGCTAGGGCCCAAGTGGGCAGGCTACATACAGAGGGATGTGGGGGCCTCAGGCACGTACATCTCAACAACATCGGTCTGGACCAAGCCACTTCTCAGAGGCTGAAAGTAGACCAATTGAGTTTGAGACGGTCGACATATGAAACGTGGTGTAATCTATCTGGAGCTAAGCTATGAGGTCAGGATTATCGAGCCAAGGTTTCCGTGACACTTGACAAGATTACTGCTACAGGCCTCGCTGTGGTAAATTTCCTATAAGTCAAGATCCTGGCGAGATGATAAAGTTAATTGTTCAATGAGGAAAAGATGTTAAGTAGGAAGTCTGTTGATTACCCATTTGGGCAAGTCGATCATACAGGAATAACTCAATTAAGAAGCTTACCGAGTCAAAAGTGATCGATCATGAATCGATCGAATTATTCTCCACTTTCTCCCGCGATCTAGATTCCCGAGCGCAGATCCATGACTCGCCAATCCCGAAAGAGATCGGCACTCCAAAATCTTGAGGGATTTGTTTCCCTTCCACTCGTGAAACAAATGCCGTTTTCAAAGGATGTTTATCACCAGTATGCATTTAACTTATGAGAAACGACATAGAAATTTTATTAGAATGGGGTGCTACACTGTTCCTCGTGCACAGTACAGAGGGTGAAACAAATCTACCTCAGGTTGGAGTGTCAGCCCTATTCCTTTCCGGGGTCTAGTCATATGCAGCCGCGAATCGTCAAAGCCGCTTGGATCCGATGTGATAGGGGGCATTTGCGTTAGCTCGTGGTTCATGCAGCTTTAGCTTCTGTAATAAAGATGGAGGCGTCCCCTGCCCGTTCAGTCATCTCCCTGCTCTGCTCAGCTTTTTGTCAGTTTGGTTGTGAAATATGCCTCAGATTGAACATAGGCCGTCGGTATGTCTCTTGCATCATCACTGTCGGGCCTGGCTAATGTGAAAAGTTCATTATCGAGTCGTGGACGCTTTATGTCTTCGGCACGCTTATTCTCTTCTCGCGTTTTGCAGTTCGTTTCAAGACCGTTGGGTGGAGGGGTCTACAAGGCGATGACTTCTTTTCTGTTCTTGTTCTGATATTCTACGCTGTCGATGCGTTTACAGTGCATCTCATTTGTGAGAATCCATGACTTTATATCTCCCATCTTTATCTAACTCCACAGACTACCTCGGCACTAACATCGAAGCTGGCGTCGCAGCCAAGTCACACAGTGAGTACTCTTTCTCCCTTAAAGGTAATTACAGACTAGATAGTCGAAAGCTCTTTCGGAAGATGAGATCCACGAATACGAAACAGGTTCCAAACTCGAACTTGCAGCTTGGTACGCATACACAGCACTCATTTGGTCTCTCAAGGGAACAATGCTATGCTTCTTTTCGAGAATGACGATTGGGACGTGGCATAACATGTTTGTCAAGACTGTTTCGATCCTGTGCGCATTGTCTTATCTCGCTGTCTTCCTCACAGCAAGCTGGGTCTCTCTCAAGTATGGGCTGAGGGCTGAGCTGATTGAGTGCAGATTACGTTTGGCTGTTTTCCTACTCAGAAGAACTGGCAGTAAGTTTGAATGCTTGTGCAGTTGAGTTTTACTAACGTTATTACAGGGTTGTACCTGATCCTGGAGGTTTGACGTACTGAGATACATAATGATGACTTAGTAAACTGACCGCTATCAAGAGAAATGCTCCTTCAAAATGCAGAACTTTCTCGTAACAACCGTCCTAAACGTGCTGTAAGTAACACTCAATTTACTTCTACAAAAGCCTCTAACTCTCTAGAACCGATGCTCTCATCCTCGGAATCCCAATGCCTCTCCTCTGGAAACTCCAAGTCCCCTTCCGCAAGTCCGTCTCCCCTCCCCTCTCCAAAAGCCCATCTAACATCCCAGAAAACTCGTCATCGGTCTGCTCCTCTCCTCAGGAGCATTCGTAATCGCGGCTGCCATAACCCGTGTCGTCCTCACACTCTCCGCAAACCCATCTGCACTGACCATCAACGCATGGGTGTTCGCGAAACCATCGTTGGCATCCTCACCGTCAACATCCCGATTCTTCGACCCATCTTCTCAAAGCCCTTTTGGAACGGTAATGCTCCGCGTGAGATTACTTCCTCGTATCGGACGACGACTCATGGGACCAGGGGTGGTAATAGAACGCTTACGCAGGATATTTCGGGCCCGTATGAGCTTACGCCGAGTATTAACGACGGGTCGAGACCGAGTGCTAGGGGAAGCCAGGACTCGATTGTTTCGAAGACTGTGAGGATGGCTGACATTGTTGTGTCCAAGTCGTATCAGGTCAGTCATGATGTAAACACCTATGATGGGAGATCATGGTATGGAGACAGAAATGGGGCATCAAAGGCTTCTGTGCATGCGGAATCTCCAGTTTAAACATGAGTAAGTTATAATGAAGCTATTAATGCATAATTAAAGTTCAATTATCTTGCCTGCAGTGTATGAAACTCATCAGGAGTGCGGATTTGATGAGCAAGAATAGGCGAGATTTAGTTGTTGTATCCCTTAGACGTATTAGTCATTCTCCTACATCTCATGACAGGAGATATCAATTCATCAGACATTACAATCTGTGAAAATTCATTGCCAAATAGCACTTTCATCTAGACTAAAGGTTCTCTATGATTCTTGGTGCAAAGGGTGCTTAATCACCACCTTTCCAAAATTATTCATATGCCACATCTTGTGGAGCTCAACAATGGCATCTTCACCGGACCCTTCAAAAACACTAACCGGTGTTGGTATATAATCGCCGCCGTAATTGTCAATAACCCAGCGGAAACCTCTCCAGTGCCTTTCGGCAAGGGCCTCGTCCTTGGGGAAGCTCAGAGCGGTACCATCTGATAGACTGAACTCAACATGGAATTTTCGACTACCCAAGACAGCTTCAAACCCCTCGTGAGGGACTGGTAGTACTGTGGCCAGTCGGACTTTGTTGTGAGGCGGGATGGCGCTTTGAAGGACTTCTTGCGATACAGGGTTCTCGACGCTTCTAAGTCTATCGAGGCCCCAGATTGTTCCCTTTGTTCTTTGTAGGGTCTTCTTGACTTTTTCAATGATGTCTGGGTCGTGATAGTTAAAGAGATAAGTTGCGCCAAGGGACTTTAGGAAGTCATGCCGCTTGGCTGAGGTGATTGCTACGACTGAAGATACACCGCTAGCCCGCCCAAGCTGAATGCCAGCCATGCTAACGCCCGTTGCGCCGCCCCAAACAATGAGGGTCCCCTTGGGAGAAGAAACCCCTTCATCATAGTACCGTCTGCAACACTTGTGGGGAGTGGGAGCCTAAAATGATTAAAGAGTTCATTGCTGGCCATCTACACAACGATGGAAAGACCAGCAGCAGCTTGAGGGGGCAAGTTTTCAGGAACCTTGAAAACCCAGTCGGGCTCCACGGTGATGTACTCCTGGTGCGTAGCATGGCGAGCGCCGAGGATCCCGAGACCTGCCTGCAGCCACTATACCAGCTACGATATCGTCGGGTTTGAAGGGTGTAGAGGTAAGGCTCGGTGACTCGAGAACTTCACCACAGAATTCACCGCCAAGAGCATAGTTTTTAAGGCTAAAGAATGCAACACTTCGTACGTCAGATAGATTAACGCCTGAGTATAAGACTTTAATAAGAATCTCTCCTTCTTAAGGCTCAGGGAACTATAGATTGATACAGCCTATAAGGTTAAGCTTTAGGCTATAAATATAAATAATAAATAATAATATAATATTTTTTTCTATAATATAAGCTTTTATCTAAAAGCTTTTATAATAATT
>JAAQRH010000942.1:0-33627 GCA_013186785.1 Fusarium pseudonygamai
GCTGATCTCTGCTTGGACGGTCTGCTGAACCTCTGTGTCTGCCTCAACGCTGTCTGCGTGGTACCAAACCCTGGGGGTGATCCGACTGAAACGACTGATCTGCCGCCTGAAAATACAAGAACACCATGCGCCACCAATGATGATTGCACAGCGAATGCGGCACTCTGTCTAGACGGCTTGATCAATATTTGCGTTTGCCTCGAAGGTTTATGTATCGCCAACCCTATTGTGAATCCCTCGGAAACAACCGCTCCTGCGCCAACAGAAACTGCTACGACTTCATGCAACACTGCGGACGACTGTGCCGCGAATGCTGGTCTTTGCTTAGACGGTCTCCTCAATCTTTGCGTCTGTGTCAATGCCGTTTGTGTACGACCACCAGGCGGTGGCGGTAACAATGGCGACCCCTGCACTGACGATACTGATTGTACTGCTGCCGGAGCTGTGTGCCTCGACAGTGGTGTCTGTGGGCCTGAACCAGGAAATACACCAACTTCCTGTACTACAGCAGACGACTGTACTGCCAATGCGGCTCTCTGTCTGGATGGCCTACTGAACCTCTGCGTTTGTCTCAACGCTGTCTGTGTACAAGCTGGCAATGGCGGAGGAGATGGTGACACTTGTACGGATGATACAGACTGTACTACGGCTGGATCTGTCTGTCTTGACAGCGGCATTTGTGGACCTGATCCGGGCAATAACCCAACTTCATGTACTACAGCCGACGACTGCACTGCCAACGCCGCTCTCTGTTTGGACGGTTTGTTGAACCTTTGCGTTTGTCTCAATGCTGTCTGTGTGCAAGCCGGTAATAACGGCGGGGACGGTGATACCTGCACAGATGATACTGACTGTACTACGGCTGGGTCTATCTGTCTTGATAGCGGCGTCTGCGGACCTGATCCAGGGAACAACCCAACCTCATGTACTACGGCAGACGATTGTACAGCAAACGCTGGCCTGTGCCTCAACGGACTTCTCAACATCTGCGTTTGTCTCAACGCGGTCTGTGTACAGGCTGGAGGTGGCGGCGGGGGTAATACTGGCGATACGTGCACCGGCAACGCTGACTGCACCACCGAAGGAGATGTATGCACCAACGGCGTGTGTACAGCAGCAGGAGGCGGAGGCACAGATGCTTGTGTTGACGCCAACGATTGTCTCCTCTCAGTCAATCCTCTGTGCGCTCTCGGTCTTTGTGTCTGTGTTGATGCAGTTTGCGCTACGTCTCCCGACGTTGACGAGTGTACCTCCAACGCAGGCTGCAGCACTGGAGCTACATGTCAAAATGGCGTTTGTGTTGACAACACCGATTGCACTGGTGCCGCAGATTGTCTCGCTAATCTTGATCTTTGTGCTTTGCCTGGGGTTTGCGCTTGTGTCAATGGTGTTTGTGGACTTGTTGGTAATGGACCTACGCCAGAGTGTGCTGCTGCTGCGGATTGTCGAACTCTCCCAAGGTGTCGTCTAGGATTGTGTCTTTGTGTGGCTGGACAATGTGTTCTTGGGTAATGGAGATGATGATTGGAGCTGGTGCGATGATGGTTATATTCATGTATTTTACTTTGGTCGTTCAGTCTGCATGCTTTTAATACTTATTCTAATTTCGTTTCTTTCTACAACAGATGCCGCTCCAAGATCTGCATTTTCGAGGCGTTGCTGTATGTTCTTCGTCACTATCACAATATGGCTTACGCTACTTGTTTCGGTCCATCTAGATCTTCCTTTGCAATAAGTACACTTGCATGATGTATTCAAAACTCCATATGCTTGTAATGCCCTGCATCTGTTGTTAAAAACATAGAAAGCCAGCTTCAGGGTAGCGCTGTTTTGTTGCTGGACACGATTATTTATGCATCGATGCGAGGCTGCATAAATGGCACTAATATTTCATAATCTAAGCTTCCGACCCATCATGAACAATTATGTAACCCTGAATTTGAACCCCCTGAGTAGCGTTGGCAAGGAACACTGGAAAGAGAAGGCCCTTTCCTCGTATTTTGTATCACAAATACTAGAAATCCATACCATAGATGCTACAAGATATAAACAATGTTTCGACTGTGTCTTGTTGAAGTACCTGGACAGTGTTAGGGAGATGTTGGTACAAATACATCAAGTCTCCCCCCCTCCACCAAGGAACAGTAGCGCATGATCACTATGTACCCTATCTCTGCCAGCCCTGTCGTCTATCTACGAGATCTTTAGATCCATATGGACTAAAACGAGTTAATAGGGGGTGCAAATTGTTAGATATGTGACAGCACTTGCGAGAGAGATGATCCACCTCAAGGAAAGGGTGACGGGGTGACGGGGTGACGGGGTGATGGGGAGATGGGAACTGTAGCTACCATTGTGGTCCCTCGTGTGGCTTGATATCATGGAAAAATTGCACAGTGTGTGAATGAAGTCAATATCCGGAATGAATCCGAGGCCCCTGACTTGCCAACCCTCTGGGCCGAACAACTAGTTGGGTGGATATCGAGAGAGCACACTGGGCCAATGCTATCGAGAGGAAGAGCTTTTCCTTGGTATAACACATTTGCCTAGGCCCTATAACCAAGAGCAGCGCAGCATGATTGTGAGCAATCCATTATCTGGCGCAACTCTCCAGTTCACAGCCTGTCAGAGCTAACAGAGGCTCGGAGCTATAGCCGCTCGAATCAGGAAGTATATACTCCTGCTGAATGCATGTAGGTGGCACCAATGCTTCATAGGCTTAGTTACCTTCAGTTGTTACCTTGGAAATGCTTCCTTTTACTAACTTGGGCCGACAGGGTCTGACCACTTTCTCAGTTGGAGAAGACACAGGATCCGCCAACCTGAGATCAGGGCAAGACTGAGGCCACTAGGTGAAGTTTGCTTTTATTTTAGAATCCTGTTCCCTCTCATCTCTTGTCGTGTTGTAGCTTGGGCAAGGCGTTCAACCTAACATGTAGCATTGGTCCGGCAGTTGCTCCGCTGCTGGTGCTCCCCCTAAGTGGAACTACTAATTTGCCTCGGAAGAATGGTGGGTGCTACTATTGACTTCATTCACTCTCACCTTGCTCTATCACCTCTAAAGCCAGGAAATCCCGGTCGCCGTGCTACTTCTCTGAGGCCTATGTACTTTGACGTATCGACCCTACTGAGTAAAGAGGTCCTGATCAACTCGGAATGACTAATCACGTCTTTATCCTTCAAATATGAGCGGGCCCGTACATCAAACTGAGAAAAAGCCGCCGCAAGCTTCGATCTAGAGACTTGTTTGCCGGTATGTCTTACTCCACTCGGTATCTCATTTAGGGTCTATCGTATCTGTTCTTGGTGGTTTGATCGGGATCGGAACGCATTATCGGAGTGTATTGTTGACCGTGCATCGATATTGATGAAAAGCCCCTTTCATTTTGATATAGCTTGTTGCTTTGCCCTTCTAAGATCCTCCATCTTTCACTCCAAGCTGATTGCTTGGAGCCCTTGTCTTTTATGTTCCTCCTTCGGCATGCGGTATTGTTCGGAATTTTGTTGCGGGATCGCTGATGAACTGCCAGTACATACACACACAAACATATTTTACAACGAAAGAAAGATCAGTCTAGTCAGTAGGAGGAAGTGAGACTTTTATAGACCGACCTGGGCATCTCTTTACATAGAAGTTACACCAATGTTACCATTAGGTAGTCTGTATATTTCGCAGTGCACGGGGCGCAAGGAAGGGGGGAGCAAAGGTCACGCTGAGGATCCATAACGCGCAAAGACGCGCTCAAAGCCAATCAAAAATTCAGTCACAATAGGGAATATCGCAAGGCTATCGTCAGCAAAAAACATTACTTCGGTCTGTCATATATGATGTCCAAGTTTGTCTTGAGAGATACCAACATGATCGTGGAATTATCGAGTACTTCTGCCTGCTTGGCGGGTGTGGCCATAATCACAAGGGGCATGAGCTTGACCCTGAGAACAGCACTTGGCATTGGGTCTCTACCTGACATGGCTGTATGTTTACCCCATCGTATTTCTTATCGTCTGGCTGGCCTGGATCGAGGCTCTGTGGATGGGAGCAGGAGTACAAGACTTCTCTGTTCCTTTTCTTCAAGGGACAATTCACACTGTTCATCAGAGACCTAGTGATTCTCCGATAGCTCAATGCATTGGTCACCCTCACCCATCTTTCATGGGCTTGCAGATGTCCCGGTACACAAGCCCAGCGTATGTTGACGAGCACCAACTAAGTGGCACTGCGCTCACAATAGTTTCCAGCAGTGACTTCCCTACTTGGTTACTCATTTCACTTACCATCGGGTGCCACATGAATGACATCTTGGCCAGATGTAATGTAGTGTAATTACGACTGTTGCTCAACCTGTTGTTCATGTTGGACCAGCTGGGACCTGGTGACGCTGTGCTTGTCTTGTGAGACATCATTTGTAGATCTTACGTGCTAAGGTCCGAGAATTATGATTGGCTACGGAGTCACAGTCCGTGTCACAATGGTTGGCTATACCCAAGAGCGGAGGCCATGTCCGTAGAGACGCGATTGGCCAAAAACTGTAATAACCGATCTCATCGCTTTCTGTAGCAAATACAGGCTAGGGCTGCTGCTGAGCTAGGTCGGTGCGGCCAATTGTGCATTTGCGCCGTGCACATTATCGCTCCATCTCGATTTGATCACGGTAGAATTGGTCATAGATAAGATGATGCGTACGCGTTCCGATTTGCATCGAGGCATGATGTCTTTTGTTGTGTCTAGTGATGTTGTCATATTCATTGTTTCTGTGGAATCGAGTCGAGATGACAGAGACCATGGCATGGGTCGTCGGAGAACTCTCCGTTGTCGGTCTATACCGGAAATAGAAAAGAACAAATGATCTGTCGCGGGCTGAACGTTGCCCACCATTTAGAGTTGGCGAAAGTATGTAAGATTGTTGGTGGCGGAACGAGAACATGCATGCATGTCTGTGATTGTGCTACCATTCCGCTCTCAGTTGGAGTGTCTTTGGGCTCATCAATAGCCTAACAAGCTGCAGTGGTCTCCGAGAATTAAATTCCTGTGGCCCCCTGGTCCTGGAAATCGAGTCAGCGCGACGATATTTCCGGGGACCGTTGTAACATTGTGGCTTTTCAGCCCAGCAGCCCAGCCAATCTTTGCGTGAGGGTCGCCTCCGACCTCTGTCCACTAAAATCAATCCTCTGGGGGTCCGAGTGGGAAGAAAAGAGTCCAATGCGAATGTTAGTGGACAGACAAGAAACGACAAGATCGTTTGCTGTCGTTCTCGTGCTGACCTTGTCCAGTTTTCTATTGACATTTTTAAGGTGATACAGGTCAGACATCACGATATGATGTAAGTGAATACAGGCAGTAGAGCATAGATTGGCACGTGGCCTTTGCCATTCAGCGGAGAGCCAGCAAAGTCTATGGACCTCTAACTGCGATGTCTCCCAACGCCATTTGGACATGCCGAGCCCATGAATTCGCGGAAAAATAAGTGGTTGTAGAAGAAAAGAAGACAAAAGAAAAGACCAAGAAGTGGAGGACATCATCCCATCGTATTCAATGTCTTCTTTTGGTCTGTCAAATCGCACTGACTCCTCCGCTACATTTTAATAAATAAATCCTTTGAATCGCCGACCGAATCTTTTATCATATCGACTCGTCATAATCATCGTCCTCATATCTTGTAATCGTACATAGATGCCTCTCTCAATTGTGCTGGTTGTATGGGCAAAGTGGCGGGGTCGCGTGGTTCTGTTTTCCATCGCCCAGGTCTTGGATATATCGATGCGCTTCACTCGCAATGTAGTTTTGGATCAAGTGACATTCGCAGTCGGTGTGCTGCAAAAGTTTCATCTTGAGTTCGTAGACCTGCATCGTGAGTTCGGACACGCAGCTTGACAAGTCGCGGTTTGTTTTCTCCATGTCTTTTTCGTCGGCTCGAAGCTTCTTGGCGTCTTCACGCTTCTTGATGCGGAATTTGTTGGAGGCGATGCGGTTTCTCTCCTGCACCTTTTTGCTGTGCTCGTCGAGTTCTTCCTCCGGATCAGGGGACGGTGATATCGTGGGTTGCGGCTTGGCAACTGCCTTCCCTTTGCCGCGTCCTTTCGGCTTTCCTGGTACTGCTTCTGTTTTGGTTGTCTTGCGAGTTGACGCGCGTTTTGGAGCTTTCGAGGCTGTGGATCGGCTCGCATTACGTTTTCGTTTGTCGGGCTGGGTTGATGAAGAGCCTCGACGGCTTTCGGAGTCACCCGTCGCATTGTCTACACTCGCTGACTCTGTGGAAGGAGTTGGGACGGGATAGCTGTGCATTGAGGATGAAGGGGATGCCCATTGCGTCGGGGAGTCCTGATCGTAGGCATACTGAGCGTATCGCTGTTGGTGTTCTTGCGCGTAGGCATTGGGCGCGGTTATGTTTGATGCTTCGGCAAAGGCGGCGTTCTCAGGGGACCACCATTGCTCCCAAGCACTCTGGGGAAGGGTGCCGTACAGATTCATGCCCGATGGATCTTGGGCCATGAGTTGCATGTTTGGGTCGTAGGGCTGGCTGCCATCATTGGGAGGATGGAGTTGTTGGAATGGAGGGTAGACTGTACTCATCTCGGCTGAAGTTCTGATCAAGTCAGGAACCGTAGTGGAGATAAAATATGTTAGTAGCTAGGAGTGAAGCTTGGACCCTGTACATTGAGGCGAGGAGCAAATGTTATAAATAAGAGAGGCATAGAAGAAGGGTGGAGGACCGGGTTAGGGGGACAAAGGAGGAGCCAAGAGGGGCAAGGAACAAACGGCTAGTGCCTAGCATACCACCATACAGTACCAATTACTGTAGCACTAAATCTGGTGTTTGCCAAAGGCAGGACACGGCAAGACAAGACATGAGAGGGGGACTGGACACCAAAGCCCAAGCCATCAACTACGGAATGGGTTTAGCCCTGGGGATATGTAGTTGCACCCAACTGGGGTTTGGAGTCAGGGGTGTGAGGGGCTAGAAGGGGTTGATAAGACTGGACTTTATTAAGACAGATGTGTTACTTTTTAGTTAGTGAAGAATCCGGCTTAAGCTATGCTTAGAAAGCAATCCAGAGCATTGCCGGCGGGGATAGCAGGAGATGCCATTGACAATTGGGTTGGATGTGTTGGACGAACATGGTAACATACGATTGCCCCAGTAAATGAAGCTCAGATTAAAGGTCTCACGGCAGTTGAAAAGATGACATGGAGTTCACCGAGGAGAAAACTGCATCAAGGCTTCGATGGATGAATGAGCACTATAGATATCAGTGCGCATCCCCACGAAAACAAAACAGCCAAAGCCAACCAAACAAGCCGTGAGACATTGGGGCAAACAAAGATCTCCTCAGTGTCATGAGACGATTGCAGCAATACCCGTGCCATTTCTCCCTAGAGTTCCTCACCAACTACTAGACCCAGACGAGGCTAGCAGCCGGTGCGTGAGGAAGACTGTGGAAATTGAAGGGTTGGGGGTCATGATTGGATGAGATTTATCGCTTTTGAGTCCGATGGCCATCATTGGTGGATAAGGTCCGGATAGTGGGACTAGAGCACAGGTTACTGACTGTGCTGTAGGTATTTGGGCTCAACAGGGGAGTCACACCAAAACAGCCCACGCATGAGACAGTACTTCATGGTTTGTTGGTTATCACGGGAGGGAGAGGATAAGAGAGAAGATAGTAAAAAGAAAATGAAAGAAGGATCAGCGCTATGTAGACTTGTCACATCTTTCAGGGCTACTACGGGGTCCCATTATGCATGCCAACATCCGCTATCGAATACCAAACAGGCAAACAACAGGTCTACAGTGCCAGAATGAATTGGAAAGGAATTGAATGATACAGTATGTGCACGAGTGCGGATAGCTTGCAAGATAACTGCATATTCGTACATTGGCTGGAGAGCACTGTATGACGTGGGTGCAACAGTATTCACCAGGCAGGCCCTCATTGGCCAAGGTAAATCGTCACCCAATCAGCGCTCACGGAGGTGCGAGCCGTCTACAGGGAGCCCTACGCACTTTACACGTACAGTACCTAACATGGCTTGAAAGGGACCAGATCAAGACTTTTTTTTTTTTCCTCTTTCCTCTTTCCAGTGGGGGCACTACACTGCATCTGCGAGATGTTGTCCTCCTGACATCACATTCTTTGCATTGTGTTGTATCTGTTATTCATTCCGAATTGACTTTTCTCTTTTTTTACCGAATGCTACTATTCATCTCAGGAGTCCCCTTTGAAATCGGCAGATCGTGCAGATACCATGACGATGCGTTCGCGTCGATGTTTGCAAGCCACGCACGCTGGAAGATAACAACGCGGTGCTTTGATCAAGCTTGTCGCACTCCACGATGGATGCACTCTTCCTCGGTGACAGGCTAGACATGGCTGTCATCACATCATGCATGTATCTGCAGAGCAAACAGTAAACTGTGCATTACATGAAAACTTCAACATCCTTTGACATACTGTAGACAAGAGATGTTCAAAAGATCTGCAGGATGAATCCCTTAGTCTTCGGAATGGGTGGGCCATCACCTTGCTTTGTTTGTCTTGGATGGTTGCATCACATACCAGGGTTGTCATAACTCCTCGGATGGTTACAAACATCCTCCAATACGAGTGCACTGCATGAATAAGGCCCCTTGGTTCTGATGGAGAGAACAACTCCTCTTCGTCATTTAAAAATGGGCTGGACGAGATCATGCTGTACATACAGCCAGGGGGTTTGGTTGGTAATCTTGCACTGTACTGTAAAAAGGAATTGCCGACGGACCACTCCCCCGTTGGTCCTTGATGGTTGGGAATATTTCTGAAAACGTCGTCACCAAACCCTACTTAAATATTTACGAGCAGGGAGAAGAGATATCACGCAAGAAATGGCACCAAACTGGGTATCACAAATGGTTGGAAGAGTCAGCATCACTGTAAAGCACGACTGCAATCGTCCCAGGAATGTCCAAATTATTATATCGGCCACGATTCATCGTCATACAAGTATATCTCACCCTAATGAGCTGTAGTATTGACAAGGTTTTGCGAGTTCGTGCTTGTCTGGGAACAGGGTACTGGTGCTTAGAACCCATGCGAACTTCACCACCAGTACAGTATCTAACTCCCCCATATATCAAAGGCCGAGATTGACCGAGATCTTGGGGCGGTGTACCAAGATGTCAAGATCGAGTTAGTTCCCTGACGACTGAATCAAATGCCATGACGATTCTCTAAGGTCATATTACATTATCTCCGTTTTGTGTCGATAAGGTTCAAGGTACTCTGTTCTGCCCAACTCCCATTAGGCTGTAGCGGGCGTTGAAATTCTCAGGTCCGTGCCGAGGCGTATCCTCCGATACCAGTAGACGCTCCCTTCCATTGTTAGCTTGCCCAGAGACCGGGCTAATTATTGTAGTATGTAAGAGGAAATAAAGTACAGTCCCGTCTTCCGTAGCCAGTTTCTCCGCTGGTTCTTATTGGTCCAGATATTTGTAAACCTCAGTGATCATTATTGAATTTATTGCCCAGTAATCATCTCCTGTCGTTCGTAGGATAACTCAGCAGAACAGCAGAATCTTTTCCATTGTGGCCACGATGATTCACTGCGGTAGCACGGGATCCAAGAGCCTCGCTTCATTAGCACTTCTCTCAACAACATGATCTCCTTGACTCTTCCACAACACTCCTCGGCATAATGTACGCACCAGCTTCTTCGGCCCCTTTCTCCCGTGCCGCTCTCAACCCTCCCGTGCGCTTCGTGCCACCATGCACAGCTCCAGCAATTGTCAAGCAAGAACCGGATGATTTGGAACCAATACTGATAGGCAGTAACAGTCCCTCGCCCGAACCTCGATCCAGCATCGAATCCCGAAATCGCCTCTTCACATCCCTCGAACTCGGCGATCACATCTTTCGAGCCCCACGATCCATCACGACTCCTGACGATCTCGACGACTCTCAACTAAAACGATGTTTCGATATACTCCACGCTTGCAGTGTCGCGACAGAGTTCGATGCGACGCTTTCTAAGACAAAGGATACCATGGAGGACTTCCTCACGGCCATCTTCAAGAACTGGGCGGGAGACTCGGGTGCACCGGACAGGCCAGCTATGGACTTTATGGTTCGCGAGTATATCAGCGTTGGAAACATTTGCAGTAAGATATGTCAACGTCACTTGGCTTGTCGTTAACCCTCCTAGGCCAACCCGCCAATCACCGAACCAGCTCCTCATGCGCCGAATCATCATCCTGCCGCACCCCAGTCTTTGGAATCGCCACTTATCGAAGTCGACCAGCACAACTCAGCATTAGCTTCTCCACCACGGAACCAGAGCAAGGCTCAAGCCAAGATGCGCAAGACTTCTTCTGTCCGATGGAACGCACTGATGTGAGATGGGAAGAGGGCGATTGGATGACGTATCTACGACGGAGCATGAAGAGGACTTGTATCAACAAGGTGCATAGGTACAACAAGCATCTTGCGATCTGGTATGTGCGATGCTTGGTTGGCGGTTGGGCGAAGGGAAGTATCTCGATGGGGAAGGACTTTGAGGTCTTTTCGTTTGTGGCGAAGGAGGCCGTTGATGCGGCGTTTGCTATGATGGGGGACGTTTGATGGGTCTTTGGGAAGATGGCACACACTAAACTGAAAGACAATTGGCTTGGGCGTTGATACAGACACATCGAAGACAACACATTGCACAAACACGGAGAACAAAAGGATACATGGCTAGGAGTTTTGCTATTTGGGAGCTCACAAAGGACGATACCAGGGTGAACAAAAACATGACTTTTCTTTGAGATCTTTCTACTTTAGTCAACCTCTTGTAAGTGCTTCTTTATCGACCTCAAACCATTTGGGTGGTCATGTCCTTCGTGGTCCTCATGCTCGTCATCCTCCGGCCAATCGGGAAACCCATCATCAAACAGGTCCTCAAGCGCCTCACGCTTCTCTTCATCACTCTTTTTCTCATCCCTCATAACCTTTTCCCACTTCTTCAACTCAGCGTCAGTGAGCAAGCACTCATCCAACATCTTCCCAAGAGCCTTGTGATCCAAGTTCTCTCCGATAAACACGAGTTCCTGACGCCTATCACCCCACTCTCCGCCTTTCTTGATGTCATGCTGCACAAGACCATCGACTTCAGGATCGCCGGTCGTGTACTCCTCTGCAGGAAGAGTGCAGAACCACGGGCGTCCACCGGTTAGTGTGAGCATAGCTCCAGCCTGAGACCAGTCTCCTGCGCGGTGAGGACGTGTTGCGAGGAAGAATTCGCCCTTTGAGCGGAAGAGACGAGCAAAAATGGGGTGCTTCCTCTTGGTTTCGAGGATGACATCGTTAGAAGGTGTGAAGAGATCATCTGCGTCCTGCATTTCTGAGTCATCGAACTTTTGCTTCTTGGACGCGGGTTCGGGTGAAGGGGCAGATTCAAGAGTGGAATGGGAGCTTCGAGGTGATGATGGGGCCGAGCGCTTTCCTCGGGATGACGATGAGTCAGAAGTGTCTTGGTCGACTACAGCAGCTTCGGTTGAGTCCTCGGCATCTGGGTAGTCGACCATCTCAAGGTCTTCGTCATCTTCCTCTTCCTCTTCTTCCTCGTCGCCGTCTTCGGGCTGCTCAAGCTGCAGGATGAACTTGTCATACAACAATGCCCAAAGTCGGCGAGGGTGGAATGGCCGATGCCGACTGTAGATGCAGCTTCGCACAGAGTACTCTTCAGTCTCGGGCTTTGGTGTAAGCACGTTACGACCATTGACCTAGTATCGTCAGTGTACAAGGCTCTTTGGGAAGATGGTCTGGGCACGAGCCTAACATACCTCCCGAACGGTCATGGCATGGAGATCCTGAAGCCATCCATAGCCGGACTGGGCAACTTGAAGGTTGAACATGCCAGTGTTGACAATCTGTTTGACATCGACCTTGCCATAGCTCGACTCAAGGATCTTGGCGCGGTGGTTGAGCTTCTTGATCAAGTCTAGCAAGCGAGGTTTTGTCGACGCATCAACCTGATCATATGTTAGCCCATTGGTCTCGGCAGAGGGGACATTCTTGAACTTACCATGTCCAGTTTGTTGAGGATGATGACATCCGCAAACTCAATCTGATCAACCATGAGATCAGAGACAGTCCTCTCATCCTCAGGTGTGACATCGTCACGCCTTGAAGAAAGCAGATCACTCGTGTCAAAGTCATGCAACATAGTGAAAGCATCAATGACAGTGACAGTAGTGTCGAGTCTGGCAAACTTATCAAGACCACCAGCGTCCTTGCTGTACGAAAGTTAGTATCTCGCCCCTCGCTTCCGGAATGATACTTACAGTTGCTTGAGAACCTTGATCATATCAGCATCCAGACCGGGTGCACCCTCAATGGATCCCATAGCGTCCATCTGCTCAGCAAGTCTCGAGTCAAATGTCTCAGCAACCTGCTCGGGTTCACTGATACCACTGCTCTCGATGATGATGTAGTCAAACTCTTGAAGTTGAGCTACACGAACTAGTTCCTCCAGAAGATCACCGCGGAGGGTGCAGCAGATACAGCCATTCTGGAGAGCTATAACTTTCTCTTGGGTTTTTGAAAGATGGTGTGTTTTCTTGATGAGAGAGGCATCGACGTTGATACTAGAGGGGTCAGACTTTGGTATTGCTGGAAAGGAGTACGAACATACGCTCCAATGTCGTTGACTACTACCGCAATGCGGAGGCCATGCTCGCTTCGGAGGATATGCTGAAGAAGTGTCGTTTTACCAGAGCCCTATACGGTCAGCAACAGTTCCATGATCAGGGATCAGGGAGGCTCACCAGGAACCCAGAAAGAAGTGTCACGGGAAGAGCCTTTGGAGGAATGCTGGGCTTCTTAGCACCCTTACTCTTATTTCCCTTCTTAACCTTGTTCTTGGCCATTTTGAACCCGAAAAAGACAGCGAAGACCAGAAGAAATCCGGGTGGGATGTGAAGAGAGAGAGATGAAATGGGTGCAGAAAGGTAACCTTCTCGGAATGGTGGTATTTCTACTTGTTGTGACTTGAACCATATTCTTGCTTACAATTGTAGTGCTCATCAAGGTATGAACCCCGAGGCCGGCCATCAAGGTGATGCTATCGCGAGTGTGAGTACCTTGATGACAATTTACGTGACTCTATTGGCTACCGTTGAGGAACACGGCCATTGAGTTCGGAACTAATAGTGAAAAGGTTTAGTGGAATATGCAGCCAAAGATGGGGGATGCGGAGCCTCCAAAGGGATTTGACGGCTTCTCTGGCCATGGAGACAGAATCGACAAAGTGGCAGGCTTACGATTCCTGTACTTCTAAGTAAATGAGATCACGAACGAATCCTCAAGAAAGCCTGAGCGAATACTCGCGAACCTTGACATGTTTCTGACCGAAAATATGGCACGACGCCACTGCTCAGTGATGATGATTGTGGAATGGCTTGATGCACTTCACGACCAGGGTATCTAGTGCATTATCAATTATCTCAAGGTCATTGGCTGAGCCAGTCTCTGTCTAACAATCATCGCAGACTAGGAAATGTCTAAGTGGCTTGAGGTCAAAGATTGTTGGCATCATGACAACCTTGTTGGGTTCTTTGAGAACCTTGATGGCTTTCGTTATGATGCCTCGAATGATGCGATAGGAAACTTTGTCTTATTATTCTGGTAGCAAATTCTTGAACGCTGCTCGGACGACATTTGATGGCAAGGTTTGGTCAGTGATTATTTCCAGGGGAATCTGCAGGGTTTTTATACAAAATACTGAAATTGTCAGGCTGGTGGCCGAAGTTGATGTATCTTGGTTATATCAATTCAGGTACAAGGACTTTGACAAGACTTACCCTGGCAGTCAGCTCTACAAAGCCATCCATCATGCGACTGGGTCTCGAGTTGCATTGATACTTTTGCGGTGGCATCTGATCAAAGTATGGTTCTTGAGCAATACGGTGGACTGGCACTACACCAGACTTCCGCTGAATAAAACAATGAATGCTCAAAGCTTGGATGCCTCGAGTGGCCACAATCATGAGCAGGCCTTGACATTTGATCGACGGAATCCAGATACTGTTGGTGTACCATGACTGTGCCTAACTATGAGCACAGTCATCACGGGTAGAAGCTGGCGACAAAAAGTCTGTCATCGCGAACTAAGGCAGCCTGCTTTTTCGATTGCTCTAAATTTGAGAACCATAACAAGTGTGTTCTCAGTGCGGAGAATCAGCTCTTCACAATGCTCAATCTTCTGACGAAGTCGCGACACTCTGGACAGGAGCTCCGTCGAATCCGATCTTTCGGCCGAGCGACTGGGGGCCGGTCCTAGGGTAGCCAGTCGTGAGTTAGGGGTTTCAACTGCTCGCAAGATGGAGAGAGTACTATCGCCTGGCGCGACAGATATGCAGCTATCGAGAGATGAACATGGCTTTCCAACTTGTTTTCCGATAAGCGCGGGCACTTCTGAGATCTTACAATGAGACTCCTGGTAAGTATTCCGTACTGCAACGAGAGCTGCGCCGCTTGCCAAAGCCTGCCTGGGAGGGGCGTTAGCAGATCAAATCACGTACCGATCTCCTACTGCCGGCGCTGATGAGTTAAAATACAATATGATATACCGAGGTGAGTAATAAATGGATCTTCGTCGATATAATCAATGAACGGCAAATCTTAGATCTGATTGAAGCGTAATTGCAGGCTTGCTGTCTGTGTTATGGGGTCCAAGCCTCGGGTTGCCTAAATTGGTGATGATCTGGATATTCTTATACCCGGTCGTTGTTAGGCGGCTTGATCATAAGAGCCATAGACTATGACAAATATGATATCTACTTGATCTTAAAATAACAAAAGTCAATTGTAACAAGTTACATGCATTTGATCTTGTTTGAATTCGAGTAATTCAATACGTTGGTTGCGCTTTTTATATAGAATCTGCTGATATTCACATAACGAGGCCCACCTCAGCCGAGACCAACTGCCGCTGGATCGAGCCGTAACGCTCCCGTCTCTCAGGTCCGAAACCGACAAAGACAACTCTCAACGCGGGGTCTCCGCAATTTCCACGCCGGCCCGATCGTTCTACCCAAGGTAAACGGTAAACGACCTCACTCACCTCAATTATAAGACCAATTCCAGCTTCAGGCTCGTCAACTTGCCATCAATTCCTCTCCTTCACATCTGCCTGTACCGTGCGTGTCACCCAGCAACCAGCAGAGCAACATCAACAAAGCAAAGGGGCAAAAGAGTTACACCGACAGACACAGAGACACAATACAATGGCAGACATAAAACCCGCTTATGCAGGCACACCCGCCAATGTCCCAGGCGCGAACGTTTTCGACTTCTTATTCAGCAATCCCTTCCAGAACGAAAACGACTTTACGCCTAGAGCGAGACGTGTGCCAAAGATCCATGATGATCAGCCCATTTTCGTTGACCACGCCAGCGGTACGTTGCATTCGCAAACTCAATCGCACATCACCTCACTCAATCTTGCATGCCCGAACTCAACATCATATCATGGCGACACCCACTGACTTATCTAGACCGTCCTCTCACCTTCTCACGCGTAAAACGCGATGCCCTCACTCTAGCATCAAACCTCCAGTCTCTCGGTCTCGACCCCAATGAAATCGAGACCCTGCCCCCAACAGCATCATGTTCTGGCCCAGAGGTCGCACCTGTGGTGCTTATCCAATTGCCTAACTGTTTGCCCTTCGCAACACTCGTGATGGGTGCCATCGCAGCTGGCTTGACTACCACATTAGCATCGCCCTCACTTTCGGCTACTGAGCTCTCATGGGTCATCAAGAACTCGCGTCCTCGCGTGCTCTTCACAGCGAAAGCCTTCCTCAACACCGTTGAGAAAGCACTTGAGCAGCAAGAAGACGAGGCGTACAAGAGAAGTGTGCGCGTCTACACAGTCGATGTAGCGAGGGATTTGTATCCTCTCTCACCGGCTTCCCATGCTGAGGATGGCGATTGGAAGAACCTTCTTATGCCAGCGAAAGCGCCTCTTACTGCTGGTCATCCGTTCTCGCCAGAATCCGCCGCTACACGAACAGCAATTATTCTGTGGTCGTCTGGTACATCCGGTCGGTCAAAGGGTGTTTTGCTATCCCATCAAGCCATCAACTTCTCAATTGCGTCGCTATGGCATGATGCGGACTATTACGGGTTTCACCAGCGATGGCTAGGCTACGTGCCATTTTACCACGTCTTCGGTCTCACCAACACCTTCTTACTGGCTATCGCAACTGGATCTACGGTGTTTACTATGCCCGCGTTCAAGCTCGATACTGTTTTATCGGCGATCCCGCGCCGACAGATTACTTATCTTCACATGGCTCCTCCCGTGGCTGTTATGCTCGCCAAGTCACCCGTGGTAGAACCCTTTGCGCGACGCGACGCACGCGGTCGCAATGCTTTCAGCAGTGTTGTCGCGGGTGTAACAGGCGGTGCACCTCTCGGCCATGAAGTCGTAGAGAAGGTCTTTCAACGACTCGGCTTCCTCGTGAGGCTTGGCTATGGCATGTCGGAAGCGTGCAGTGTCACTCTGCAAAGAGGCCTCAGGGAAGAGGATATGCACAGTTACAAGCACGACACAGGAAAGCCTCACTGGGGCGTTGAGCTCATGATCGCCGGTTCAGGTGAATTGAACTCTGATGATTCCACCACGAAAGCTGCGCCGTTCGGTGCCGAGGGTGAGATTCTTGTGAGATCGCCTGGATTGATGAGTGCGTATGTCCCATCCCATGGACTGGGAAGCAAAGAAGCACCCGATATGAGCGTCACAACAGAGGCGTTCACCTCAGATGGATGGCTTCGAACCGGCGATGTCGGACATCTCGACGAGGAGGGCACTCTCTGCATCACAGACCGCATCAAAGAAATGATCAAAGTGCGCGCCTACCAAGTCGCGCCCGCTGAATTGGAGGCTATCCTCTGCAGCAGCGATGACGTTGCTGACGCTGGCGTGATTGGCATACACGACAAGAATGAAGCGACAGAGTGGCCACGCGCTTACGTCGTCGCAGCAGACGAGAGCAAGTCAGAGGCTGAACTTCAAAAGTTGGCGCATGATCTCAAGGATTTGGTCGAGAGTCATTCAGCGCGGTACAAGTGGCTCGTTGGCGGAATTGTCTTCGTAAAAGCGATCCCCAAATCACCGAGTGGAAAGATTCTCCGGAGGGTTATTCGGGATGGCGGCATTCAGGGTTTGGAGGTCTCACTCTACCAGCGTAAGAAGCGAGACCACAAGCTGTAAATTTTGGCTATACGACACTACGCATGTACTAAGAGCGCTTGTAAAACTCTTTTTTCCATTTAGCATTTCTCTTTGTAGAGTATCTTATTAATAACACGGTAGTTTAGATTGCAGGTCTCAGCTGTGTTTACACAAAGATTACTAAAACATGCATCGTGATTGGTCGGGCTTCTAAATACCCGTGATGGATTCGGCCTCGGACTTAGTCCTTTCGGACAAGGGAGCTCTTTTCGGTCTGTGCAAGGTGTGGAGAGACAAAGAGCGACAGTGGTATAAGACCTGCCTGTAGAACGGCAGTGAATGTGAAAGTATACGATAGAAATCCTGTTTGCATTCGATTTGCTTATAAATTAAACTGGTCAATTGAACCTGTGGCGAACTGCTTTATAAGACTATTTCTAATAACACCACCTCGCAAACACCATCACGTCAATCTCAGAATAACACCATGACGCACATTACATCAGAATCTACTCCCCTTCTCCCAGAGCCTGCCACCGAGCGCTCGATCTCCTACCAAAGCTCCCATCCCGCTTATGATGCGCGGCCACTGCACCCCAACTACAGTAAACATGAGGAATGCCATGTTGACTACAGCGACATCCTTCGCGACATCATCATTGGCTTCTCAGACGGTCTAACAGTACCTTTTGCCCTAACAGCAGGCCTGTCAAGTCTCGGCAGTGCCAAGGTCGTCATCATCGCTGGCCTAGCAGAGCTCTTCTCCGGTATGATCAGCATGGGTCTAGGCGCGTACCTCGCCGCCGTAACAGAGCGCGACGCGTATCATTCACAAGCTGGTAAAAAAGAATTCGCGGTTCAAAATAGACCTGGTGACGAACGCACGGGTGTTTACGATGTTTTGGAGAAGTACAGCGTCTCGCGAACTGCTGCTGCACCTTTGGTAGACGAGCTCTGCAAGAACCCCACAGAATGGGTGCGCTTCATGATGGATTTCGAGCTCAAGCTCGAGGAGCCCAATGTTCATCGTGCGTGGATCTCAGCGGTCACCATGGGATTGAGCTACTTCATCGGCGGACTGATCCCCATGATCCCCTACTTCGTCATGTCACGCGTGCGCGAAGCTTTATTCGTCTCGATTGGTATCACGGTCGCTGTGTTGTTGGTATTTGGATACGTCAAGAACTACGTCGCTATTCGCAATCATCGCGCGGGTGTCTGGGGAGCGGTGCAGACATTGATTATTGGCATGTTGGCAGCTGGCACAAGCTATGCGATCGTGCGGGGTTTGGATTCCAACGATTCTTGAAGGATGGTGTGACTATGGCGCGACGGCGGCGTTTGGCTACGGCGTTAGGGTTCTTTTGGGTGCGAGCAAAGTTCTCGTGATGGACTGCGTGACTCAGGATTTGGGTTTGACAGGGATAAAAGTGATGATAGCAGAATATTCTCGTATTAACGACCGAAATGACAATACTCCATTCCTCCAAAGGCAGCCTTTGTTTGCCTAACCCAACAACCATCTCCCGTTCCTACCTCCTCCCCCACTCATTAGTAGTGATCTGTTCGGCGGTATCATCAACACTGACCTGGAAAAAAGTGAAGCCATCGCCCTCCCCAGAGTGATCGGAATTGAGTCATCCAGCCCGCGAAGGGGACAGGACGCCGCGTATCGCACTTCAGTTTTTCCCAAAACGAGCCTCGCAAAGACGTTCCCATAGAGACATCGTGACAAAAGCACGCGCTCTGAGTATTTCTGATATCTTTTGCAGACGTGACATTGACGCCAGGCCGTTACCGGCAGACCAACGGTTCCAGCAGATGCCAGATGTCGGTGATGGGTGAGGCTTACTCCGAATTTCCCACATGCGAAGAGTGATTGAGAGACAGCGCGAGGCGTGTCTCTCTGTTTGTAGCATGGAAACGCAGCGTTGGGGAGGGCGAATGGCTTGAGGAAGGAAAGATTTTGGAAGCGAGGAAGGATTTTTTTTATTGTGCGGATACAGCCGGAGTTAAGCCGGGTGGGGCTGTAGGGTAGATCCAGTTGAGCTCAACTTGAGTGAAGGAAGATATCTGCCAACCTCGAAAGTTTAATGAGGGATCCTTGTAGCCCCGGAAGTTTGGTAGCGAATATGATTGGAGATTGGTCCCCAGGGTATGTCTTTGACTTTTTCCGGCTATCACCTCATGGCTTCAGAGCCTCAAAATGATGGTCGAACAACTTTAACTACAAGACAGCAACATCAGCGACATGTCAAAAAACGTCAAACAGCCGTAAAAGTTCCCAAGGATTGTATATCATCAACAAAAGGCGACGAGCATTCGTATAGATTTGAGCAAAACAAAATCAATGGTGGCTACAATAAAACTCCAAGAATCCTCGTCAATGTATGACTCTTGAGCCCACCCACCTCCTGTCACCCCAAGTGAATGAATTACCATCATGTTTTCGGGAGGGACTTGCTCATTTTACGAATTGCAAAGGAACTGAGATTTCTATGAAAATCCAAGAGAAAATCAAGGGAAGAAAAAGGTTAGTGAATGTTCAGCCAATTTGTCAGTCATTACGGTATATTGTCCAAGTTGTTGTCCAGAAGTGTTATTTGCAGTTGAGACTTGTGAGTAAGAGTTTAAATCACGAAGATTATCTAGGGTGACGTGGGGAAGTTAAAATTTATTATTTTCTTATTCATTAACATAGAAATTATTTATATATGACGTTAAAGAGACGTTTCCGACCTGACCTCTGACCTTGCACTCTTATGATCCATATCCTTCATATGAACCAAGTATGTTTCATCGTTGTCTCCATATTCCACCTCATATGTCCTATGACACTCGATACCCACAGGGTCGACCCGCCTTTGTGATCGATCTGCTTGAGAAGTGGCATTGGTCCCAAGCGGAACACTGCGGTTGTGAGTGTTGCCAGGCGTTGGCTTGTTGCTCTTGCTGCCATAGTTGTAGTAGCGCTGGGAAGTACCCAGGATCTTGGGGAATAGGCGGACGAGCAGGATTCGAAGGGACGGCATGCATGCGCAGATGATACCGACGTTACCTTCGATGGTGGACCATTTTGATACAGCGAGGTATTCCCATGTTGCGTTGGTGGTTTTGACGCCGGCTTGGATTGTGGCGTGAAGGCGAAGAATACTCATGATTGTGACACTTATAAATGTTAGTGACTGTGGACTTCAAGGTGGCAGGGAATGAACTTACAAGATACCGACGCTGAACATCATGCCAACACCGATCTTCTTTCGCCAATCCAAGTTGAGTGACTTGAGTTGAGACAAGGGAATAGCAAGGATCCAAAAGTCAAGGGCGATGTTGATAGCGGCATTGGACCAAGTAACCGCATTGATATCGGCGCATTTGCCCTCATGTTGTCCATCCCACTTCAACCAGAAGTAGTTGATAGGCCGACACTGGAAGATGGCCACAAAGACAAACACCAGTCCAAAGACAACCGTGAACGCAACAGTTCCCCAAAGCAACCTCCTGACATTCTGCGTCGGAAAGATTCTCAGGTAGAAGAACAGCATGGACAGCTTCAGAAACGTTTGTAGTGAGAAGTACATGATGGCCATGGTGTAGAAGAACATTCCAAACTGGGTGATCTGATGAGGTGTAACAGTCCAGATATCGCGGCCCATGCCGTTGGGGGCGAGACCACGGGAGTTGATGACGATGGAAGGAATGGCGACACACATCGTCAGTGCGATGAAGAGATCGTCAAGGCCGAGGGGGAGCTTCCAGTAGAGCTTTGTACCAAAGCGTTGGATGATGAAGATTCCTGTTATTATGGCCATGACTTCATTGAGGACTATGAATTGGGGTGAGTGGTCTCTGACTGGAGCGCCACATGCCGTGAGAGTAGCATTTTTTGTGACTGCAGATGTGAGTTGCTGTACAAGAAGAGACCAGGGTTGACATACCAAGAGACTGTGGAATTGTACATGCGCGCATAACGCAGCCTTCAATGTCTTGTTGTAGTGCGGTGTTAGTGCACATGCACTTCTGGTCTGTAAGTTCACATGTCGATCGCTCAACGGCCGACACGAAACAATTTGCCTAGGCCCCCATCAGTCACAAATCGCATGTGAGGGTCATGAGAAAAAAAACTTACAGCACATTCTGGTAACGCAGACAAAGCAGAAGCAGCAGAAGAAGAAGACTCTTGTTGGGCAAAAGCCAACGGCAGAGCCGCAAGGCAAGCGAAGACAGCCCCACGCAGCAGCCGCATCGTAAAAAGCAAGATGATGGAAAAACAAATGGATCTGGGGACTGGGTGGGAGAGGGTGGACTGATATGTAGTTGCAGGGCTAGACAAGATCGTCTGCAAGGGAACTTCAGCCCAGTTTTATGTCACTGCCCGAGCTGTGGTTCAGATTCGTGCTTTAGTTCCGCGCGGTCAGACCCGCACAGACTGCTCTGATCCAGTGTTTCGAGTCAAGACAGACATGATGATGGGGAAAGGACAAGTCAAGAACAGGCTGAATACGATCGAAACGAGGTGAGCCAAGGCGGAAGAGGAGGTCCCAAGAGACCGGATCAGGATGAACTTAATAAGTTTAATTGATGGCTTGCAGTGGATACGGCGTTATCATTGGGGACAAAAGGTCCATTACTTGGTGTCTGATATTGACAGGTTCGTTTACGGTGGCCGCGGAATTGAAAGAGGGAGGTGTCACTGCATCTGTAGTGGTGGGTGAAACGTGAAACCGTCAATCGGTGGTCAGAACTCTAAAACCGGCACTTGGGCCGATGATCTTTTTCACTTTGTCACTTTGCACTATATACAACCAAGAAGCTGGCAGGCTGGTTTTCTGACGATCTCTGAGCTTTGATGGTCAAAGCAAAAACAACAGCGAAGATCACGTCTCGATATAGATTAAACATTTTCTATTCCCGAATGCTCCGAACTGGGGCCCGTAGATCATCCATCACGAGTCTCCTCTTCAAGAACCACTCTCTTTACCTTGCCAGCCTTTGCGCCCCGGCGATATCCACTAGACCCTCTTGGTGATGTATATCCGAGACCAAACCCTGGTATAGCTTCGCCTATTGCGCCACCGTCTGCCAAGCATACTCACGCTCTCCATTTAGGAAAGTGACTCGCAGCCATTCTAGAAATAACTCAACGTTTATTCACCGTTTTGCGAGCGAAAGGGGCCGCTTTTCCTCTTTCTCGTCCCCTCTCGCCTCCCTCTCCTACAAAGGGGCCCGTGGTGTAGTGGGGTTTGAGACGGAGAGACCCCTGAAGCTAAAGACGCTAACTATAATGGCATCGGACCTTTATCCAAGCAAAGATTGGTGAGAGGGCTGTGGCGAGTTGGACTGACTGACTGACCAGATGATGGCTCGGGGTGACACTGAGAAGGGGAACGTATACCGTTGAGGTGCTGCCAGTATCATGCATTCATTTATTGGCGACCTCCTTGCTGAAACTCTCCCTGCGTGAGAATGTCTGCAGCGTGGTCTAGCCCTGTAACTGCGGGACCCCGTTGAAGATTCTGTCAAAAGTGGCGAGTGTGGATGAGCTTTTGCTTTGACTTTAGACTACTTGATTCAGAAGCAAATATCCATCAGCAAAAACCCCTCTCTGGTCCGCAATGCCATCTCAACCGATTTCTTCCAAAGATCATCCACACGTGGCTTTGACTGGGTTCGTCGATTGCCAAGACGGTTGGATTCCGGCTGGAACAACCGGGATCAACATGGGTTTTTTCTTTATTCATATTTAATCTCCGGCGCTTGGAACCCTTCTCTCCCTCGGGTAACTCGGCTATCAGAACCCCATATAGGTCCCCCTGGTATCTTAATGCACATCCCCCATGAGGGACCTGCCAAGAAGGGTTATTCGCGCGGGAGGGCAGCATGGCATTGCAGAGTCAAAGATGAACCAACAATCAACAAAGCTTGCTAGTGCGCGGTGAGAGCTGAAGGATCCAAGGCATGCACTTCATGGGCTGTACATAGACAGATTAGATTGCAGAAACAGGGGGCTTGTATTTCTTAATTCTCGTGAATAAATACTCATTCTGTCCCGCCTAACCACGCCACTTTGTCACTCATTCCGCTCCAAACTACCCTCAAAATGAAGTCCTTCCTCTCCTTGGCGCTTCTGCCTCTAGCACTTCTCATCGATAGCTCCAGCGCCACAAGCGCTAGCTGTCGTTGTCTTCCCAGCGACAAGTGCTGGCCTGCCGATAGCGTCTGGGCCAAGTTCAACACCACCGTCAATGGCGCTCTCATCAAGACTGTCCCCCTTGGTTCACCATGCCACGACCCCAACTACGACGAGGCGGCTTGCGCTGCCGTCAAGGATTCGTGGAAGTGGCCCATGACACAGTAGGTTCTCCAAGCTCTCTAGCGCAGGGCGCCACCAATTAACCCTAATTAGCATCGAGACTTCATCGTCGGTGATGCAGAATTGGTTCGCCAATCAGAGCTGTGACGCTTTCACTGCGGAGGAGAAGCCCTGCACCCTTGGAAACTACGTGAGCTACGCCGTAAAGGTCTCGAATGCTCGCCAAGTAGCTGCCGCCGTTCAATTCGCAAACTACTACAACATCCGGCTAGTCGTCCGAAACACGGCGCATGAGTACGTTTCAACCCCAGATTTAAGTTCGATAACCTTATTAACTTTATCGCTTTTAGCTACTTTGGTCGATCTACTGGTGCTGGCGGCCTCGCTGTCTGGACTCATCATCTCAAGAACACTGAGGTCGTTCAATGGGCTGACAAGACTTACAACGGCCCTGCTTTCAAGCTTGGTGCTGGTATTCAGGGTTTTGACAGTGTCGAGTATGCCGACTCACAGGGACTTACCAGTGTCCCTGGTGAGTGCCCTACTGTAGGCCTTGCTGGCTTTACTCTGGGCGGTGGTCACTCTCCCCTCAGCTCCAGCTACGGTCTTGGTGCTGATAACACCCTCGAGTTTGAAGTTGTCACTGCTGCTGGTCGTATTGTTCGTGCCTCTGCCACTGAGAACAGTGACCTTTACTGGGCTCTCAGTGGCGGTGGCGGTGCCAGCTTTGGTATCGTCACTTCTATGACTGTTCGAGCTCACAAGACCACTACCATCGGTGGTGCCACTCTTACGCTCGTTGCTGGCACTGACAAGGATGTCTTCTACAATGCTGTCGCCAAGTTCCACGAGCTTCTGCCTGCCATGATTGATCACGACGCCACAGTCACCTACATCCTCACCAGCGCTTATCTCTCCATCAAGCCTGTCACCATCGCTAACTCCACTGGCGACTATGTCCGCGATGAGGTTCTCGCTCCTTTCACAGACTATCTCTCCAAGGCTGGCCTCAAACCCACCGTCTCATACTCTACCTTGAGCTTCCGTGACCACTACGAGCTCTACAACGGCCCTCTGCCCGGTGGCCATCTGGAGGCCTCTCAGTTCCAGTTCGGCGGCCGCCTTATTCCCCGATCTGTTCTTGAGACTGACAACGCCAATTTCATCAAGGTTCTGCGCAACTTTGGTGCCGCCGGTGTGCTCGTCGCTGGCAGCAGCGGCAAGTTTGAGGCCTACCCTGGCGTCTCCAACGGTGTCCCCTCCTACTGGCGCAAGGCCGCTATTTCCCTGCAGTTTGGAACTCTCTGGGACTCAACTCGCTGGGATGACATGATCGCTGATCAGAAGAAGATCACCGAGGTCTACACGCCCCAGCTTAAGGCTGTTACTCCCGGCAGTGGCACCTACATGAACGAGGCTGACTTCAACGAGCCTGATTGGAAGAACGTTTTCTACGGCACAAACTGGAACCGTCTGAACACTATCAAGAGGAAGTGGGACCCCAACTCCTTCTTCTATAACTTCAAGGGTGTTGGTAGTGAGGCTTGGACTGTGGCCAAAGATGGTCGCATGTGCAGGGCGTAAGACTTGTAATGACTTCTATTAGTACATATTTCAATTGTATCATACAATTTAGCATTCATAATCTGCATAGCATGGGGTGTTAGCATTCCACGGGGGTATATATCACTAGAATTCCTAATGTCCTGTTTTGATACAGCTTTATTCTGCATGTGACGTACTTCTAAATAGTAATCTCGACAACACAGAGTGAAGGAACCCCATTATGCAAGGTCGCATGCTACTTTGCAAGCTCTAGACATCTATGGCATAGTAATTGCATCATGTCGCAGCAACAGGTCAAGTTCAGCAAATCTTATGTGAATAAAGGAACAATCTATTGAAGTCTGAATATATATATCTCGAAAGGAATGAAGGAGATGTAGAAGGCAAATGCAATCCCAGCCCGAACCCTATTCTATCCCATAAATCACCACCACCTCTTCGCCAATTTGAAACCAATATCTGTCAAAGCCTGTTGTACCAATGCCTGGCACCTCATATACTCATGTACTAAGCCTCTTAGAAGCCACCGTTGGGGTTGGGGTTAGGAATGACCTTGCCACCCTGCTGAACAGGAGGGATGACCGATTTGACAGTCTCAGCAGCAAGCTCCTTATGTCTTCGGAGGCTGAAGTCCTGGTTGTCGAAGTTCTGGTTGATCACACCAACCATGCCATTCTGGCAATGGTTTCCCATCTGCTGAGCGCAGTAGTACCAGATAGGCTTGGAGTCCTCAACCACAATCTGGAAGACATCAGGAGCCTGGCCCTCCTGGGTAGGGAAGTTGAAGCCGGCGAAGAAACCGCTGCCGTCGGCGAGAGGCTGGCAGGGCTCGCCGAAGCTGGACTGGGCGACAGTGTGGTTCTTGGGGAGGAAGTGCCACTCGACAACGTCGCCGACCTCAGCGACAACGTTGTCCGGGTCGAAGCGGAGACCACCGAGACCGGCGTTGACGGAGTGGGTAACACCGGTGAGAGTAACGGTCTTGTCGGGTGTTGAGCGGACAGTCTTGGAAGCGGGTGCCGCCGAGACAGTGGCGGCAAGAAGGAGAGTAGCAGAGACGATCTTGGAGAACATTTTGATGGCTTGTGAGTTATGAAGTTGAAAATGAAGTGAAGCTGAAGTTGTTGAGTGTAAGAGTGTAAGTTGTTTGATTGTTAGTGTTGTTGCGATGATGATGAGAATATTGCCAGTAACTAGACCGGATATCTCATTCATTATATAGATAAATGAATCTATCTAAAATCTATTTCAAATTCATCAAAGTCATCATCATCATAGTGTAACTCATCTCTCTGTGCCACCGCCTCAGCTGGGAATAGCAACCAGCTGTCCAACTCAGCCATCACCGGAAGAGCTCTCCTCCGAGACCTGCCATTCAAGGACTTTCTCTATTTTCATTGGCCAAAACATGATTCTAGCATGGCTGAGGGGAGCTGACCGATTCTCGGCATTCAGTGAGCTGTAAGCGTGGTTGACACTAGCCCCCAAAGACTGCGCCTCAACGTGGACTGAATGATGAGAATCTTATTTTTATCTGAGTAAGAGCCTTTATATTGGTCGGAGCATGGAAGTGCTTTTTGACAGGCTGCTTATATTTCAAGCCATGGGATTTGTTTGTGCGATGCTGGTGCTTGTCAAGCCGGGGAAGCTTACTTTGCATGGTGATGCCTGTATTGCCGACTACCCGAATACCATGCTTTTCTTTTTTCTCTGTCAAGGGATCAGATTAAAATTGGAAGATACCCTGATTGCACAGGTTCGGCCGCTTCGGGTTTGACGACATCCGGCGCTATAATCGTCAAAGCTTTCTATACCGCCGGGCATCACAATCTCACTCAGCGGTGTCCTTGCCTTCATAGCGCCAAGCCCTTGGATTACCCCCGATGCTCAATAAGCCAAAAGTTAACCTAAAGAAATAAAATCTTTAGACAACCACTCAAGTACCGAAAGCTAGAACGTAGGGATCACGCTGGGATAGCATCGCATGGAATTGACAATTCTGGCTATGGCACGGCCCCCATATTATTAGCATCGGTCCTAAGAACATAAAGTTTTTGACCCAATGGGGAGGTCTCTCTGTAGTGCACGGCATATGCGTGGTAGCAGTAACCAAAGTCCTTTCTCAGCATAAGAGCAGTTCTGAGTTGGACAGGCGGACTTGACGTGTCTGTCAGCATTCTTGCCTGCATGTTGTACTCTGGAAAGCTAGAACAATTTGCCTGGGCTCACAGCAAAATATTCTGTACTCGGCTTTGGATTATGCAAAAGGAAAAAAAAAAAGAAGAAGAAGAAGACCCTCGTGGGAGGAGAGGGCTATCATTTTCCCGTCCGAAAGCGAACTCAGCAAGTTTTTGGCCTGACCATAGTCGGTCAAGATCATTTTATTTCGAGTTTGAAGTAAAGGGTCGGATGAATGGCTCGGGCGCCCCAATCCTCTCCAAATTTGGCACTGATGACAAGTTTAGGTCTGTCATGACTGCTAGGACTCAGCCTCAACGTCTGAGCGTCATACGTGTACGGTGTACTGTAGAGCACATCCATCCACTATGTCGTAGTAACCCTGCGTTCATGCATCTAGCTCCGGCTCAACAAGGCCTGGGCTTACTGAATAATTGGTTATCTAATTTTACCTGTCTTCGTTGTTGTAGACCTGCATTTCTCGCAAGATTATAGTCCATAGGGCTCTTCTTGGCCCCCTAAGTAGGAGACTGGGCAACTTCAACAATAGCTCACTCACTCTGGCAATCCGCGGGAAGACTTGAGGTAGACGTAACTATATTTATCCAAGTAAAAGCGTCAAACACTGGTCTGATACTAGCGTTGAGCCCCCATAACTTTCCGAAGATATGTTCGCCGCCCATGAAGGTTCCTTCGTATCTGGTAGGATGTTGTCTCCTTTGAGGGCAGAGACTGGGATGATAGAGGTGCTATAATTGATCAGCCTCATGTTCTTATGATGGAAAATTGAGCTCATACCGATCTTCCAAGTTGGCTGCTCTGAACACATGAGTCACGTCTTTAAACGTCTGTGCAGACCAACCAATAGAGTCCCTGTACACCAGCAATGAGTCAGCCTATCATTAAAGTCTAGGAGCTCGAGCGCTTACATTTTGTTCACTGCTATAATGAGTTTCTTTCGTGGCTGAATCTCACCACTCAACAAAAGGCGTCCTAGCTTTTGGGCCGACTGATGAATCAGAACCATCGACCACCCAAATGGCATAATCAGGTTCTTGGATCTCTGTAGATAGTGTTAGTATGCAAGGAAAATGAGACTCTTTGGGCGATGTACTCTGAACAGTCACCAATCCTGAAGGTGCGTAGAAAGATGGAGCATAACCCTTTTTTTCCATAAAAGGGCACTATTTCACTAAACCTTTTTAATACCCTCGCGCTCCAACTCTCCCAATTACGGCAGCCCAAGCCCGCACTCGTTAGAGTTAGCGTTTATTGGATGATCCAGAGAACTGGTTTGAAGGGGCTTACCTTGTATATGGGGTTTCCGATAAGGGTCTTCTTGCCGGCATTTTCGTTGCCGATGACGGTCAGTGTTATTCCTGTTGCCATAGTAGGTAGTTTAAGCAATTAAATATATTTATTTATTCAGGATAATGGCCTGCTGGCGCGATATGGAAAATCTCGGCGGGGTTGACGAAAATTGCCTAATCAACTTCGGCTTCACGTGACAGTGGAGAGTGGAATCTCCAGAATTGTAACCCCCAATGCAAGATAAAAGAGACAATAACGAATCAAATGAAGAGAGGAAGTCCAAGATCCTCGTAGGTACATATTTCAGCCAGCAATATTTTCGTTCTGTGTAACCTCGTATTTTTTGGTGATCAAAGGCTGAGTACATGTATCAACAAGTACCTCTGTTAGCATCACGCCGAGATCGAGACATTATGTTACAAGGATAGTTAGAGCATTTGTGTCTATTACCGCCAGTGGTTGCGCTATTGTTCCCATAGGCTTAATAACTTAAGATAAAGTCGGCGAGGTTTCTATTGTAGTACAACCAATAAACCAAGATCGTCCGCCCTATCATCTCAGCCCTACATGTCATCGAAAATCCATATTCTGTTTCATAGGAGGGGACAGCATCTCGCAGCAATGCATCTCAGGGTTCAGCTGTTGGTCCTCTTGACAGGGGCTTTGCAGCGGCCCGCCAACTTTTCCGCTGAGGAGGGTCTGATCCCAAAATCAGCTCATCTGCAACCAACAACTGTGTCTTTTCATCATATTTGCAGTGTATAGACTTCAGAGAGGTGAATCGAAGCCTGTTCATCATGAAGCACGTCCATCGCTTCAAGGCCCGTGTTCTCAAGCGATCAGACTTGCCTGGTAGCTCCACGCTTGAGACCCAGAGCCAGTCTGCTTCGGTTCCTTTACCGGGATCAGCGGAACACCCGCAGAAAAGAATGGTCTGTTTAAATTGGCCGAAAGCAAACCAGCGTCGGATCTGTCTGGATCCACCAGTTTTCCGGTTGACATTGTTGCAGTCCATGGCCTGAATGGGGATGCCTTCTCAACATGGACTCATAAACCAAGCGGCATTCTATGGCTTCGGGATCTTCTTCCTAGTTATTTACCTGGATGCTGCGTTTACACTTATGGGTACCCATCCAAGACATTCTCTCAGTCGTCGGAACGTGTTCAGGAGTATGCCCTGAACCTTCTAATCTCGCTGAGGGACATCCGCGAGGATTCGGAAAATGTACATGTCTTGCTTCTCTACGGAAACCCCAATCTGACACCAAAATCAGGCAAAACGCTCTGTCATCTTCATATGCCACAGTCTCGGCGGCATTGTCTTTAAACAGGTTCGTAAGCCTGCGCAATGACGAGACAAAGCATACAGGCGTATAAGACTAGCTGACTATTTCCAGGCGCTTGTGACTGCTCATCAAGATAACCACTTATATAGTGAGGTGTTGAGCTCAATCATAGGTGTCGTGTTTCTAGGGACTCCCCATCGTGGCAGTACTGTTGCAAATCTTGGCAGCATTTGCGGTGTAATTGTGAACACCTTTCGGTCTACCGCGTCTGCCGGAGTTGGACCTCGAACAGTGAGGACGGACCTCCTGAATAATTTGATCTACGACTCAGATGCGCTTCAAGACTTGACTATGGGCACGCGTTCGTCTCGGAAGTATCTCTGTAGTTTCGTGTTTCGAGACCGAGCCAACCCCTCCACTGTCTTCTTTGGTAAGTTGAATTATCGTAGCACATAATCGCCATTAGCAATTCGTTCCTTTGGCTAGTTTGTATTCTTCTGCTCTTTTCAAAGCAACTCACACGACGAATAGATCGTGAGCCGAGCATCTGCTACGCTATCTCTTCCTAACGAGGAACCTATTCCCATATCCGAGGATCATAAGACTATCTGCCGGTTCTCTGGCGAAACAGATAGCTATCTCAAGATAGCGAGAGCCATTCGAAGAATTGTCTTGCAGTCATCGAATAGTTGTCCGACTCTCAAGCGTATTAGCACCCATTCGTCAACTCTTGGTAAGTCATCTAATGCCCTTCTCCACCAAACTTTGTTAATCAGAACTGCAGTTCTTAGTGATTTGGAAAGAACTTGTATGACTCTTCTCAGCGACCATGACGTAACAAAAGACGTAGAACCCCCTCCAAAACTAGTTCCTGGTACATGCCAGTGGATTCGAGGCCACCAGCTGTTCGTTACATGGCTCGAAAAGAGCAGCAATGCTCTCCTCTGGTTAACAGGACATCCGGGCTGTGGAAAGACGATGATGTCTTACTCATTGGCTCAATACTTTCAGGATGCTCGTACCAAGTCCCGGAACGTTCTGATCTACCTGTGCCAGAATAAGAATAAGCAGACAGATGGCAGAGCAGTGCTGATTGGTCTTATTCTCCAAGTTGTTGATCGCCATCGCTCACTAGTCCGTCATATCCGCACCGCCTTTGAGAAGCAAGGGTCAAGCATCATTCAATCTTTCGCCTCGCTCTGGCGTATCTTCCTCAAAATCACCACAGATCCAAAGGCAGGCCCTGTTTATGGTATTCTGGATGCCCTGGACGAATGCGAGAAGGCTTCTTGTCACCAGCTGCTCATCTCGATAGCGGAAATCCTCGCTGAACCGCCTCAGTCGACTAAGGGCAATACTCATGTCAAATTTCTCATTACTAGCCGGCCATTTCTTTACCAATCCTACGCCAACAGTCAAAAAGCCCTCCAATCTCAGATATCAATTGATGAGGATCAAACAGGCTATACTGAGGACCTCCAGACTTTTATCCAGGAGCGTGTCCATGAGATCTCTCTCAACAGGCAATTCTCAAGTGAGATCAAGGACTTTTTATGCCAAGCCCTAACTTCCAAAGCTGATAGCACATTTCTGTGGATTCATATGGTTCTCGCCTCAATCGAGAAGAGTCTTCTTACTTCAAGAAAGGAGTTCCAAAAGATTATTACCGGTATTCCAAAGGGCCTCGCCGACATATACCACCGATATCTCTCCACTATCCCTGAGGATCATCAAGAGGATGCGTCAAAACTTCTCAACCTCCTCTTGGCATGCTCAAGACCTCTATCCCTGAGCGAGCTCAACATCGCTTTTACAATGGAACCTCAACATACTACTGCTGAGGACATCATGCAGGATGCCCATAACTCCATCGCCCATACTGTGCAGAGTATCCTAGGTCCGCTGGTCAGAGTCACTGGACAGCAAGCATCCTTAGTTCACCAATCGTTGAAGGACTTTCTCCTAGGGCAAGGCCCTGCGAAAGCGAAAGACTCTGATGCTATTCGTCTGGTGAGCGCCCAAAAGTCCGCTCTCCAGTTGGCCACTGTTTGTATACAATACCTTCTCCTTGATGATTTCGCGATTAATTTCTTCCCAACATGCGACTCGCCAACTACCGCCGTTGCAGAAGAAACGGATCTTCTGGGTGAAATGCCCATGGGCGATTTCAAAGGAGACTTTTGGGAACAGGAAGATCTCGATCTTGAATCTGACGGGCTATTTCGGGAGCCAGATGCACAGCATCCTGATATCTGCGACCCTGTCGCTTCAGACTATCCTTTCTACACTTACGCGTGTCTACACTGGGCAGAGCACTTGTCCATGTGCGAAGAGAGCGCTCCCGATGACCTTCAGGATGCTGCAAGGTCACCTCTGGACAATAATACAGAGAATTGCCGAAACTGGCTAAGCTTCTACAACGTGCGAGCTGCAAAGTTGATAGAAGGCGACCTCCTTGATTTGGATCCTATTATTCTCGTATCGCAACTCAATTTGTCTACAGCACTGGAGGATTTGATGCGCACTAATGAACCTGATCAAGGTACAATGAACCAGAGTCTTTATTGGGCATCGCGACTTGATCACCATCGCATTGTGTCTTCTCTTCTTACTGCTGGCGCCGATCCTAACGCTAGGCAGATTGAGTGGCAGACAGCACTTACAGTTGCATGTGAGCATGGCAGTACATCATGCGTCAAGGCTTTACTAGGAGACCCTCGAACCAATGTAAATGAGCCAGGAAGGGCAGGGAGGACTGCACTATCATTCGCATGTGGGGTTGGGCATGATGATATTGTCAAGGAACTTCTGAAACAGAAGCTCTGCAACGCCGATGAGTCTGACAACTCAGGAGCCACACCTTTGATCTGGGCTGTTGGTGGAGGTCATCACTCTATCATCTCAACTCTAGCAAGGCTTCGTAGTGTTAACATCAACCACATGGACAAGACTGGGCGCACAGCAGTATCATGGGCTTCTGGGGATGGTATGTCTGACACCCTGATCAGACTGCTGAAGCTACCGGGTATCAATATCAATACCAAAGATAACAAAGGGAGATCTCCACTCTCATGGGCGGCAGGGAATGGCTCTGTTGAGGTTATTGAGGTCCTTCTGGCGCACCCAAAACTCGACAAGGCGAGCCTTGATAACGACAAGCGAAACGCGATATCTTGGGCATGTGCCCGCGGTCACTATGAAGTTCTTGTAAAGTTACTGGAAGCAGGGTGTCCAGGAGTTGATGCCGAGGACATCGATGCCTGGACCCCACTGGCATGGGCTATTGAAACCGACTCGCCCGATACAGTTCGAGTACTTGTCAGCGATGGAAAAGTTCAAATTGAGCGACGTGATGGCGGTGGAAGAACTGCGCTATCATGGGCAGTTGAGTACGGACATGTAGAGGTCGTCAAGGTACTCCTGCGGGCAGGTGCTGACCCTTACACGAGAGATGTCAGGGGCAAGACTCCATCGATAATTGCCAAGGAGTTTGGAAGAGACGATTTGTTGATGGAGCTTGAGGCATATGGAGCGTATTAATATTTACATAGTTCGATCATGGATAGTTTACTTTCAATCTTGAGTCAATCCTGAAAGCAGACATAACACGATGCCAACTGCTGCGAGCTGGAATCTGCCTGATGGCACAGACCGATCCGAGGCTTTTGCTGATTCTTCCTCTAAGGCTGAAGTGGTCTCACAAGTAAGAGAAACTAAGGGACATAAGGTAAGTGAAGCCATCTTCTGTCACATACGACCATAGCTCGTAGAAAATACGGGAT